>UYYF01000014.1:0-94936 GCA_900618365.1 Thelazia callipaeda
ATTTTTATCTTTAATGTATTTTATTAAAAAAATAATATTTTAGCCAAAGCTTCTCGCATCAAACTATAACTATAGAAAAAGCATGAAAACAGCTAATCAAATTAACATATGTTACTCTGAAAATGGAAAAGTTAGATAAATTGAACAGAATTATTTCTTCGTTGATATAATATTTAAATTAATGTAGGAGAATTTTGGATTTAATTTAGGAGAATTTTGGATTTAATTTTAACTCAATAATGATTCAAAGATAGTGAATTTTATGGTGGAGTGCATTTTTTCTGCTACTTTCTTGCTCTCATATCAGTTAATTGTTTTAGAAACATTTCCTTAGTAATATGTAACTTATACTACACTTACTACTATTATCATTTCATATTTTATTGTGCTTTCAAAAGTTAATACAAGTAATCGTTAAGCAATGAAATTTGTACATTATGCAAATTATGGGAAAGTCATTTATTAACTGTATGAATTAGGCTTGCTAATTAATTTTGACTCACTTTTGTGTTTGTTTCAGCTTTTATATTTGTACTCAAAAAATGCGCATGAACACAAACTGTATTGCGGTGATAGTTGCTGCATCTTTGTTATGGTTATTTTTTATGGTGTCATATTCGGGATTTCTCCATGAATCAGTTACGGGAACAGTGTCTTTACATCATCATTACCGTTCATTTGTTAACGGAGCTACAAGCACTCATCAGACACCGTCTACATTTTCTGAAAATTCTGATAAAAATATGAATAATGATTTTAATTATGAAGAAAGTTATAAAAGTGAAGATAATAATGATAATACTAATAATAATAATATTAATAAGACCAATAGCATTAACAAATTATGGAAAGAAATGCCAGAAGAACAATTTTCTCTCAACAAAGCGCCAGAAGTTGATCTCATGAAATTATCTGTCATCAATAATCAACAAGAACAAGTACATTTGATTTTTATCACCTTTATCTGTAGCATATTCAATCTAAATACTTATCAGTTTTATACTTAACTTTACTGGAAATTTAGCACATTAGATCAGATGCATTAATAATGACTACTGTAGAAATATAATCTGTGGTAAGTATAACAATGAAGTATTACTTGCATGCAAGCTTTTTCTAGTACTTAATAAACTCTAAATTTCAAGCAACAACGTGAGCAAGGTTATGAAAAATATGCTTTCAATGAATTACTAAGCAAAAGAATTGGACCTCGACGAAAAATTCCTGATACTCGGCACCATCTGTAAGTCTATGATTTCATTTTCAAACTTGTTTGCTAGGGTGCAATTAAAAATTATTTGCCATTACCGAAGTTTATGCAGAAAAGTTAGGCCAAATATGAGTATTTGCATACTATATATGAATCAAAGACAACAGAAATCAACGATCATCAGAAGTGTATGAAATGTCATAAACATTATAATTTGTGTTACGAATAGCTATCATTAACAACAAATTTGTCATATTATAAATGTTAAATTAAAAGCATTTATGAATAAGTAAGGAATATTTTTTAGATGCTTTAATGAAAGCTATCCAGAAGAATTACCTAAAGCAAGTATTATCATTTGTTATTACAATGAAGCTCCATCAGCTTTAATTCGCATGGTTAACAGCATACTGGATAGAACGCCAGCAAAACTAATAGAAGAAATACTTCTTGTGGATGATTATAGCGATATCGGTTTGACCAGCTTAACTTTATTATAAAACTTATCACGATGATTTTACAACATTTGACACAATGATTCAAAGCATATGTCTTTCAAATGATAAGAGCAAAAAAAAATAGAAGCACGCATAGATAAAAGATACTGTTTGTATTATTATACACTTTTTTAAAACTTGATTATCAAAACTTGCACTTGTCTCCTAGCACTTCGATATTCATGAGTAAAGAATGTAGTTTGTATAATAATTTAATCAAAGAATCATTTCTTTTGAGTTTACGTGATTTACGTGAAGACCAAAAAGAAAGCAAATATTACTGTTAACTAATAATTTTTCAACTTAATGAACTTTTACATTTGTAGACAAGTTGTCCGAATCAACGATAAATGCTTATGCACACGAAAATTGGAATAATGAAAATGTGAAAATGTTACGTACAAAACGTAATGAAGGACTGATAAGAGCACGGATATTTGGTGCAGAACATGCCACTGGAGAGGTACTAGTATTTCTTGACAGTCACTGTGAGGTTAATGAACGATGGCTAGAACCTTTGTTAGCACAAATCGCTGCTGATAAACACACGTTAGTATTCTACGCATTAGAATTCACACTCTGAATCCTCATGATATAAATTAGACTAAGCATTTGCTGTTATGGTTACTAAGCAATAAAGTGTCACTAATCACAAGATAAAAACTGAAAATTTCGAAAATTTATTCGATAAGTTTTATCGTTTTTTCTATTTTTGGTATAATGCTAACGATAAATGATGTATTTTTTTAAAACTTTCAGATATTTATGCTGTAGTATTATACTGTTATGCAAGTAATTTGATATAATTATGTCGGCATAACTGAAATGAAAACATTTGATGAAGTGATCTAATCATATCAATATATCAGTGAAAAGTTTGTAATTCGCAAAAAAAATAATTAACCAAGTTTTTCAGAGTTACTTGTCCAGTTATTGATATCATCGATGCTGATACTTTGAAGTATGTTGCATCACCAGTATGCAAAGGTGGTTTCACTTGGTCACTAACATTTAAGTGGGATTACTTTCCATCATCATATTTCCTTGAACCTAAACATTATGTACAACCATTAGCGTCTGCAACAATGGCTGGCGGTTTATTTGCAATTGATAGAGAATATTTCAAAGAAATTGGACAATATGATAGAGGAATGGAAATTTGGGGGGCAGAAAATGTGGAATTTTCTTTCAGGGTAATATGACCTGTGCTTATTGAAATATTTTTTAAGCTTATTAACAAAAATATTTACCAAAAAATTTCCATATATACTTGTCTAGATATATCTATTAGTATACTATAGTTATAAGTATAGTTATTAGTTAGTATGGTATTAGTATAGTAGTATAGTATTATTTTATGCTTAAGCTTTTTTAATAAAATGATTGCATAAATAATTTACTTACCAATGTTTTGAACAATGCATAATGTGCAAAAGCATAAAATAACTTGCTTTTAGATTTGGATGTGCGGTGGTCGTTTAGAAATTATTCCATGTAGTCGAGTGGGCCATATATTTCGTCCACGACGTCCTTACGGTTTAGGTGTTGATTCGATGAGTCGAAATGCTGCTCGAGCTGCAAATATATGGCTCGACAATTACATTGTAAGTTATAACGTGAAGCAAATTATCTAAATTCCACATTTAACCAAATCTAAGCTTTTTCCAGTGATATACTAGTTCAAGTCAATTATTTTTTAATAAATTACCATTAATTGTTTTCACTTAAACAAGCAAAACTTACGATTCAATCCTTTTCAGGATCAGTTTTACGCAGCTAAACCTTATCTGCGAAACATGGATATTGGCGATTTAACAGAAATGAAAGCACTACGTCAAAAGTTACACTGTAAGCCTTTTTCATGGTATCTTCAAAATATATATCCAGAGTTACTGCCAGACAATCATCCCACATTAGCGGATATAAAGAAGTCTAGCATGCTCCGTGAACAAAATATCGCGAAATACAATGTAAGTAGGGTTCTTGATAATTACTGATTATATCACTAAATCTTAAGACATTTACGGGTGATAAAAAACAAACTGTTTACTAAGTATATATATATCATAAAAATGAATCATTTCAAAACCAAATGAGTAGTGTTGTTTCAATCTTTGGACAGTTTAAGATTGAATTTTACAATGAAGACTTCTCTCTGGCAAGTAATATCTATTTAAGGCTTGAAATCTGTTTATTTTATTATTTCCAGATAGTACTATATAACACAAATCTATGCCTCACCGCTGAATCCACTAATGGCCGTTTAATACGTGGAAATCGCATAACAGTTGATCACTGCCGTAAAGGAAATCGTTATCAAAGCTGGCGATGGACGAAAATTGGCGAATTGCGTCCCATGGGTTCTGCTACACTCTGCCTTGATTCCCTTAAGGTAAAGCATCACGTCAAACTTTTGTACCTTCGACTAGTATTAGAAGAAATAAATTATTGAATACTCCACTCATAATTTCATCGCTTCGCCATAAGTTTCAGAGGGATATTTGTGCTTCAAAAATACTTTAATAGTTTAAAACTTGTATCATAATATGATGACATCGAGCAACCATTCGCATGAATCTTTATTCAGGGATTACGCCTTATGAAGTGTCATTTGCAAGGCGCTCACCAAGAATGGTCTCGCATGGTTAGCATAATTTTATAGAGTTCCACTAAATCTCTCATTAAAAACTGCTTCTACCAGAATAAGCTCATGAGAAAATTGTGCATATGAATCTACTTAAGTATTTACAGGGACGCAAAATCTACAACGCAGCAGTTGGTCAATGCATATATAGCGAGAATGAGCTTTCAAGTCTAATCCAAAGTCGTTTCTGTTCTGTTGCAAGTGATTGGGAATTTCGGATCAGCACTATGACCACATAAATATTGTCTAGATCATTAGTTACAATCCTTTCTCATTCGTGCTAAATCTATAATTGTGTTTTAAGAATTTGTATTTAATTAGCAGAAGTACGATGTTTTTATTTACATTCCAATTTAAACAGTGTATCAAAATATACATACATAATTTTGATGATAAAAAAGTCCTAACGATGATATCAGTTTATGAAAATTCGATATCATTGTTAACACATGAGAAAAAATAAACATATGAAGTGCTGTTTCACTTTGCTGTATAAAACCTTATCACATTTTTTTTTGTTCATTTAGATATACAACGTACACGTTCAGTTTTCATGATTTTACTGGCATGGAATCATAATAACTTTGTCCTCATTTTCGCACAGCTGTTCGACTGCAAGCATTTTCAAAAGACTGCTGCAAAAATGTGCAATAGCTATCAAAAGGCGTGGGAGTCAGGTCTTTCACTAACCAAAAAAATGGTTCCTTTAATTTCATTGACACTGCCGAAGAATCTCTGTTTCCTCTTTTCTTCGTATCAAGCCGAAAAATATATGGCTTGAAAAGAACCTTCTTAAAGCATGAATGATATTTCTCTTCGTTAAATTTTAAAAACTTGGCAACTTCATCTGCCTCTTCCCCTATCAGTTTTTGAGCGCAATCATCGAATACAGTAACATATGCAGCACCTGTAAAATCGACCAACTCCATCTGCAAAGAATCATAATAATTCTGATTTTTATTTTGGCTTAAATAGACAGCGCTATTGGAAAAACAAGCACTGACCTTGAATTTGAAAGCCAAGCTGTTCATGCATGAAAACTAATTAATTAAATAATCAAAAATCAGCCAAAAAAGGCACTAAGTAAGAAATAAAAAGTGCAATGAAAAAAATGCACTTGGAAAAAATTCACACATTATTATCAAGATCAAAACTTGCACGTAATGTGTAGCAGTACTTGTATTCATTGCATATGCCGCATTTTGAACATATATATGAGTCACCATCTTTTTCAACCAACAACTTTTTCTTGCAACTTATACAGCCCTTAAAACTATCTGCTATGAAATCCCAACATTCTTACTTTCTTTTCCTAATAAAAATTGTTCCATTAGATTTTTGCAAAATCCGATCTTTTTTATTTCATAAGAAAGTTTCAGTATCAAATTTCTATACCTTGTATACGGCATTTTCTGTGAAAATTGAGGTAATCATTGCAGTTACATTGAAACACTGTCCACTAACCGAAAATTTCAGCTGTCCAATCCATTTGTGCTCATGAACTGAAAAAAGTGCTAACATATTATTCTGCTCCCTAAAATACGATTTAATTAAACCTCCTACCCCTTTTCGTGAATAATACAGTTGACAACTTTGTGAACTTAAAATATCAAACGTTGGATGACAAAGACAAGCTTACATGAGAGAATATGATTTGTTGACACCGGATTAAATGTTTTATTTCGATTTTCAGCATACCAGAATCGTAACCTATCTGCTTCCATAAAGTGTGGATCGAGTAACAATTTACTACTAGATAATGAAACTAACGATAAGGAATCTGCAACTTTGAAAATAAACACTGATAAGACGAAACTCGTCAAAAAATTTGTTCATTTTTCAACATAATTATATTTACAGTATCTTTTCATTATTTATTCCAACTATTATTGAAAAGAATGAAACATTACTACCTTGAAAACAACGTACAAGCAATCCTTTGGCGGCCAATATCTGCTGATAATGCTTCTCCGAAAATGAGATAGCTTTCTGGCCCCATAAAGATATATTAACATAGTAACCACTATTATCAACAATTTGTATTTCTCGCTTTTGCAATTCTTCTCCTTTTTTGGAACTTAATTGTTTCATTTCACTGATACCAATTATAATTCCTAATACATCTAAACACAGCACGGTATAAGCTTATCACACAAATATGAAGTTAAAATAAAGTAATAAATTTTTAATAGTAAGCATTTCAATATATAATAAACATATTCAAAATAACAGTAACAAAATAAAAGCACTATTCGTTTCCTATTATCTGCCCTTTGAACGAAAAAATTGCAAGAACAATGTTGAAAACAAATCCAAACATTAATGCAAAATCTTCCACAATTGGCAGAAAAGTTAGTAGGAACCTATTTCCATATCGACAAAATTTTGCAAATTTTGAATGTGTACGAATTCAAAATTAACTTTTGGTGACAAAATAAGCGGTCGATCTGTACATTCGGCGATCTGAAACACATGATCAACAAATAATATGGCGCCTCAATCAAATTAATGAAGGCACGATAAGCTATGATTTTAAATTTCTAATAAATTATGATTTCTTTACTAAATGATATAAATTTTCGAAAGTTTTCACCTCAGTGTCTTGCTGAAGTACCACTTCCATATCATGCTGATTTCGGTTATATTTCCTGTTGGTCATTTTAACGGAAGCGCGTGTAATATAATACATCTTTAAAATGTGCATATTATTTATTGCCTTCAAATTAAAATTATTTGTCAATTTTAACCAGAGTGAATCAATATAAACTAACATGTTCTACATGAATCAAAGTAGCAGTTTTGCAAGCGACATCTCCAAAGGCACTGAAACGAATTTCTACGCCACTTTCATCAACAGCGATAAATGAAAACATATGGCTGCCACGATAAAACCTCAACTGAAACGAAAACAATTAAAAATTCAATTCTGAGAACGAAGTATAAATAAAGAAAAACTGATTGCTAAGAAAAAAAAATGCCTCGTCAACAGAAGTAATTTTGATGCACAATCTCCAATTTTTACAATAAGGTGTTAATAACTTGATCGGCGTGACATTTCTAGTTTCACTACACGCAGCATCTAAAACACTTTTGCCTGCTTTCAGATAATTTTCATTATTCACCAACCTTTTATTTTTATAAGCAAGTATACTTCAGATGTTCGAAAACCGAGATAATTAAATGAAGTAATTATATCTAACAATTACTATATTTTCAAAAACAACGATTTTGTAAATGTTTACTTTTTAATCTTTTAGGAGTTGAAGGTTCGGATTCTATCACAGTTTTTCTTACTGGTGAACTGATGTTACTAGTGCAACCAGCTGAATCAGGCTCAATTATTAGAACAAAATTTTCATAGCAAATAAAATGGAAAAGAATCCTTAATAACCAAATTAGTAACTCCTCCACATAAAGTATTCAGAAAACATAAGATGCAAATCTAATAAACTTTTATCTTCATCAAACTCTGGATTTTTGACTACAGGCGACTTGAATGTCGATGCAATTCGCTTTGAACTTCTCTGTGGTGAATAGCAAAGTGATGGTAAAGGTGATGATTTTCTGGAAGAAATAAAATACACGACTCTGAATGCGTGAAAATTTTTTTTGAACACAATAAAATGTTCTAATCTTCAATTATTTTGCAAATCCTATATTTTGATAAAATAAAACTGTAGAGAATTTTAACTTAGAAGAGAAACTGAAACAGTGATTTATATCTATTAAAGCTTGAGTATGCCCAATGGCAGCAACTTTAACCTATCGAAAAGTAATAAATACAAAAAGTGCATAAATTTCTTTTTATTCAGTCACTACCAAATAAAGTTAGGGACCACATACAAAGCCTTGAAGCTAGTTCCTTGAGCGTTTTCTTCAATGCCATGCGCTGAATCTTCATTATCGAGAAGTCTGAAAAGTTCTCGAGCCTTTTCAAGTGCTTTTTCACTTACTGTTATACCTTTGCCTGAAGCAGTCACAAAGCCAGCGCTCATTTCAGATTTTCGATGACATTCTCCAAATTTTATTCTGCAATCAAATTTGCGTACCCACTAACACAAATTAAAGTGTCCAAAAATCTGTTCACTATTTTTTGATCTGGTTTATGAGCTGATCTAAATCAAACCCATACTAGTAATTTTCAACAAACCACATCAAAATATTTGCACCAATAATTGAATTCAAACGTCAAATTTCGCAAATTTGATTGCAAAGTTAGTATGTGCATAGAAGAGAATTAGACTAAAAAGCATTTAATATACATAATGCAATAGTTGAAATGATAGAATCAAAGTTTTCTCATTACATACCAAACAATTTTTTTCACATTTTTTACTTCCTGCGTTTTAGGTGATCTTTGTTGGTTTTTTATCTCTAGATTTGTGTTTGCATGAAGCAGTTCTGGTAGTATTTAAGTTAGTAGGTACCTGCTGCATTATTTTTATCTAGTTTAACTTTTAAATATTAGCAATATTATTTAAGTTAGAAGTGAGTAGTAATACTTTTATTGTGTTATTAGTTTACAAAATTTTTGTAAAGTCATTCATTTTAAGTAATTTTATTTTTTTCCAAACTAACAAAAGTGTTTTTAATGCCTTCTCTTTGTGATATTTTCTGTACACTAATTAATTCTTACTACTGAATTTCAAAATAGTTATGAATGTTCAGCAAGGCCAGAGTTTTTTCTTATTGCATTCTTAGCATTTTAATTTCAAAAAAATTGATGACTCAGTAGTGTCGTTAATGGATGTGAAATTTTCTTGATAGCGCTGATTTATTATCTTTAAATTTTATCTTCTTTTAATCTGCAGATATTTAAATAGTCATTATTTCTGTGTGATGACTGGTAGATGGTGTCAGAGACATCAGAATGCAAACAGTTTTATTACAAAAAGTGAAAATATTTGAAGTCAGTTGTGATGGTCATTTTTAAGCGAATAAAGTTTGCATAGTAGTAATGCTGCCGCATTATTTCAAATAATAGATGAATTTTTTATATTTCTTTACATTATCGCAATGGAAAACTTTGAAAGTGATGAGGACACGTGATTTCGGCATTATTCATAAGTTAAAGTTTTTTATTTTTTTGCTTTGTACTCTATTGGCTTTCTTTGAGTGTATATGGTCTTAATTTGGTATACCTGTAGTTTTTGTCGAGTAATAAGACTGATATGGCTCAATAGTATATTGTTAATATTTTTAGATTAAGAGGGAAGCGTTTTGGTTTCAATAAAGTTGATTGGATTAATTTTTAAAGCGGAAATAATGTCTGCTTCTTGCTCAGCTTCATCTACTGCTAGTAGCAACAGCGCTGCTATAATTGTTTTGGGAATGGCAGGTTCAGGGAAGAGCACTTTTGTTCAGGTTTGTTCAGATTGCTCTTACAACTAATGTGGTTGACAGCAGTAGCGGGCTTGTCACTTTTCATATTAATTAGTAATAATGCTCGAAGTTTTCTTCTGTTATTTTTTACAGAGGCCTATATTTCCATTGTAATAAAAATGCGTATTTGTTCTGCAACTATTTTATGTTTTGTTTACAAAGTAACTACAAAAAGAATGTGCAGTCATTTTTTCATTTCTTGACTTCATGTACATGGCTCAATATATATATTTCACTTCTGCAGTTAGTGCATTTTCTTCAATATTGTAATGTTACTTTTGTTTTGTTTTAGCGTGTTTCGTCAGTTTTACATCAAAAAAATACTCCACCGTATTTGGTGAATTTGGATCCAGCTGTTACGACGGTTCCATACCCCGTAAATATTGATATCCGGGATACGGTGAAATATAAACAAGTAATGAATGAATATCAGTTAGGTCCAAACGGGGCTATCATGACAAGTTTAAATCTTATGTGCACCAAATTTGATCAGGTTCTTATTTTTCTTCTTTTGAAAGTTTTTTAAACCATTATTAATTAGTTTTCAGATTTTCTCTAAGCGTTTGATAATAAAGGATGTTAAAATGAATTTTTATGTATTTTTACGTTAAAAAATTTTTTCGATAGTATATTTTTAATATGTTCCTGATATTTTTGTTGTTCTGAGTATGTTGCTCATTTACCAAGTCATCATAGTTTATTAACTGTAAACTCATTAGTTTATTGCAGCATCAAAATTAAATGGATTTCAGGTTGTAGATATCATAAAAGCTCGATTAGAACAATGCTCTTATTGTTTACTAGATACTCCCGGTCAAATTGAAGCTTTTGTATGGTCGGCTTCGGGAACCATTATGACAGATTTATTAGCATCTTCGTTTCCAACAATGATCGTATTCGTTGTTGATTCCGTACGTGCTACTAATCCAACAACATTTATGTCGAATATGGTTTATGCATGTTCGATTTTGTATCGTACCAAGTTGCCTTTCATTATTGTTTTAAACAAGGTAATTTTTTTTCAGCTTATTTGCCATTATGTTAATTGAAATATTTTTTTTTGTAATTCTTGAAAATTAAAATGTATGGCAATCAAGCGTCACTAATTCTTTATGATTTTGGTTTTTTTTTTCCAATAATTATTTCAAAGAATTACAAAAAAATATTTCGTAAATAAAAAAAGCTTGAATCCTAAATGAGTTTCAGAAAGTTCGTTCTAGAGTACTTGCAATAGAGTTCTTTCTTTCTGTTGCTGTTGTTTTCATTTACTTAGTAGTTGAAAGGTTATAATTGAAATTATCTGGTTACCAACTTACACTGGTAAACAAAAATTCAGACCGATATTGTGAACCCGACGTTTGCAAAAAAGTGGATGAGTGATTTCGAAAGTTTCCAAGAGGCTTTGGATCAAAATTCATCTTCATTCAGAGACGATTTAACTAGATCTCTTAGTCTGGTACTGGATCGATTTTATCAGGAGATACCTACTGTATCGGGTAATATTTTAATTGATACAAGAACTGAATATTTTCCTCTGTTTATATTTAATTCTAAAATTAAGGCGTAAAAAACATCGAAGCTTTGCTTTGAAATATTAGTTGTTGACGACTTTTCAGAGCTACTAAAAACCCCTAAAATCTAGTGAAATGTGATTCTGTTTGTCAGTATATTGCACTGAATCAAAGAAAATGAAAAAAAGATGTCTTAAGTAAGGAAATGTGTTTGATTGAATGTAAATTTTACATGATTACTACAGTTTCCTCACTTACCGGAGAGGGAATTGATGATTTTCTGAAAGCAACAAAAGATTGTATTAAACAGTATCATGAAGTTTATCGCCCAGTCTATGAAAAGTTGTTAAAAGATAAGGTAAGGTTATAATTTTGTTGCTTATACATAAGAATGTTAAGATAATGAAATTTTCTGTTTAGATATTATTTCACACCATGAAATCAAAGCATTTTCTTCTGACTAAGATTTAGTTTTTTAAAGTTGCTTTTCCAAAATATCATCCACTTTCTTGAATATTTTCAGGCGGAAAATGTAGCAAGGAAAACAGCGGAGAGTTTTCAAAAACTAACCACTACAGAAAGAGTAGTAGAAATTGCACCAGTTGTAGAACCTTCTCCAGAAAATGAAAAAATTCACATAGGAGGAAAGGATCAGGAAAATTTGGAAGATGCTATGTTGTTGCGTTAGCTTATAGGTTTGAGAATTTTTGTGTCTGTCTCGAAAAATTAACTCAGTATTGGAATAAAAGACTGGAAGTGTTGCACTTTTTCTGATTAAACCTTCAACTTTTGAAGTGGGTATCTTTGTTTTTTATTTTTTGATAAGAAATAATGGGGCTCTTCCACTCTTTTTGTTTGCTTCCTCTTACTGCACTTCATGTATTTACTGTATTAATGTTTTTGGCGAATAAAAGTTAATTACTGTTGTATGTCTTTTGATCACAAATTTTATCTTTTTTGATAATATTTTTGACTTCGTTAAAGAAAAATGGAATTTAGATAACTAGAAAATCTTATTCATTTCATTCTCTCTCATCATGGATCTATTAATGTTGCAGAAATGCAGATTTTCTATTAAAATATGTTTTAATAATAATGGTGTTTATTGGACCAGACACGTGTCACTCATAATTCTTCTATTTTTGTCCGGTATATGGAGTCATGCGTTAGGTTGCTTAAAGATATCAATAGTCAAGTATTTTACCTCTGTTAAGAATGTTTCTCTTACACAAAGTTTTTTTTAAAAGAATCTAAGGTGGTGTCATTAAGGTGTGACTGACGTTTCCAGTTGATGTCAATAAATGCTTTGCAGAACGCTACTTGATGCAGCAATATGTTCAAATAAAAGAGGTGGAATTTTAGGATATAATTTAGAAGACGGTTGAAGTTAATCATTAGTGGGGTGGAAAGTGCTTGCGTCACTAAACAAACGATTTCACCGATAATGACTGATGGGTAGTTGAGGTATGCTTTGGACACATAAAAATTGTGGATAGTTCGCATTAAGCTTTCTGCTAATCTTTGTGCTATATGTTAGCATGAATAGCTGAGAGAAAGGTTGTCATGTTTGTCGGTGGGTGCCCGACATTCTTTTGTTATTCTCTCTACACGTGCTTATCACTCTTGCTTGAGGATGCTATCTGGGATACTTGTTTTTGTCTATTTTTTTGCATAGCATTAGCTGTAATCGGTAGCTATGGGAGATTTCGATGATTATGTTGAGCATAAGTACGAGTTAATTAACCAACAGCGATTTTAAGGACTTGATTTACATTACATGGATTTTGATTTCATTCTGCACTGTTTTATATAATGTTCGTTAGAGGCTGAAAACGACACTGGTGATTGACAATTTTTATTCTATCTATCTACTCAATTCTATAAAGTAGTAAAGTTTTATGCATATATATTTTATAAGGATTACGATGTTCTGTATGTATAATTGTGTGAGATTAATTAGTATTAGAAAGTTATGTGTTGATGTTAATGTGTTACTGTACATACTCTTGTTATATTATAGACTGTAAAAAAATAGAAAATATTTTAATAACATGAATGAATTTCACTGAAGTATTTGTTTGTTGTACTTGGAAATTTAATTACTTATGGAGTAATTTGTTATCTAATTATTGATCGCATTTTTCCTTTTTTTGCATTCATCTAAGCAGGCTATAATACCATTATGCATTTTTCAGTCTTTGGATATTTTTTCCGCTTGATTTTGCTGAAATTTTCACATGAATATTTTTCATTTTAAATATAGTAGGTGAACTATTATGCACAAAGAATGATATGATAAAAGTTGTTCTTTTTTGTGCAACGAATTGTCTGTAATGTTGCTATAATAGCAGTGTCTGACTGAAAAATGATTTTTAGATCAAATGGAATCACATATTTTTCATCAGTCAGTCCCGATGAAAGACGCAAAAGATTCGTTAAAAGAAGTTATGTCAATGAACAGTTCCTTTCTCATGTAAGCTCATTTTTGTATTGTTGTAGGTGTTGAATATTATTACAACCGGTATTGTCAACAAAAATCTGATGGATTGTTTTGTTTACCTAATTCATAGTTCTTACTTTACGTTGTCAAAGTTTTATTTGAAGAAAAAACTGTTTTACGTCAATCTAGCTTGTTAAATTGTATTAAAATAATCTTTTTCGTTAGCAATCATCCATTAAATTGCTTTGTTTCCTATTATTTTTTATAAACTGTTTTAAAATAGCAGAAATTCCCATGGCAACAATTCTGCAGTCATATTTATATGAAAATTTTTATTTCAGTGTAATAAGTAAAAACTGTTTTTAAAATCCCACACTTGCTCCAGCTAGGCTTTGCTAGTAATTAATAATTTTCATCAAAATTAGTTTGAAACCTTATCAGTATTTTTTTCAATCTAATACGTTTATGCAAAATGCTGGCTGACTCGTTTTGTGTTGCAGAGTAATTATATGCTTCTTCACTTTCAGCAGCTTTTATTTATTTTTCAGAATTTCCATTTCATTTTTTATTATTTGACCAATGCTTGTTATTTTTTCTTTTCATTTAATAGATTTTTTCTGCATTTTTATAACTAATACGAGGTGCTTGCGATTTTAATTGTATGTTGAGCATTTATTTAAGCATATTTATATAAATTTACACTTTTCGTACTTCAGTCGATGAAAATAATTCATTAATTACATTGAAATTTTGTATGTCTTAAATAATTTTTAAATGCATAAAGTTTCTACAAATAAATAACTGTAGCATGCAGTAGGCGTGTATATATCTTTCTCGGATACTATTAAAATCTACAATCCTATTTATTTATGATGGTATTTCTGTACAGATTTCTGTTGTAGTTTTTGGTAGATTAAGAAGTAATACTTGGTTAAAACAGTGTTTTTTCAGTAAGAAATGAGAAGTTGTTGATTAGAAAAGAGCGAAAAATGTAGAGTACTGACTCTCATTCATGCATATAGCTTGCAGCTAACCTTTTATTATTTCATGCAGAAACTTTATCTGCTTCATTTTTAGTAAGCAGACCACAGCTGTTTCATTTTGATATTCCATAAAAAAGCAGAAAAGAACGTCATTATGTTGCAAGCGTTAGACAGTTCTGCTTTTGTTATCAGTGCTGTTATCGTGTTTTTTTCTATAGTGCTTTCGGGCTTTTTTTCTTAAACTCAGTGGCAATTTTCTTTTTAAATGCTTGAATTTTTTGCTATTCTTTTGTTTGCATTGTAATTTTTTCTTTGAAAATGAAGAAATTAGGAGTTTCATGGAATTTCACTATGAAATATTTCAAGTTTTAGTGCGTTTTTCTTTTTACATCGTCAGTTTGATCTTTGTGAAAATTGTTGCATAAAAACTTGACTGCAAAAATAATTTTAGTATGAATTTTTCAACTGCTGATAGAACTAACGATAATGCAGTGGAAGGTAATGGCACTTCATATCTGTCTTCATCAGTTTATCCAAGGCTAGATTTTTATATTGGTCTTGGTTTGGCTATTTCATCGTCTTTATTTATTGGTAGTTCATTTATTATTAAAAAAAAGGCCCTGATCAAACTTGCTCGAAATGACTACTTCCATCGTGCATCTGAAGGTGGGTACGGCTATTTACGGGAATGGCTGTGGTGGTTGGGAGTATTGACGAGTAAGTTTTTATATTGCTTGTTTTGCTGAAAAAGCAAAATTTGATTAGCCTCATTGTATTCCACTACTTAATCGTGACTGACTGTTAACAACGGAATTAAAGTTAAGAAAATTATTGTCAGCATTATTGATATATTCAAATTTAGTGTTGCAGTGGGTGCCGGTGAAGCATGTAATTTCGCTGCATATGCTTTTGCACCTGCGAGTTTGGTGACTCCACTTGGTGCGCTCAGCGTTATTGTAACGTATGTTTCACTCAATTTGTGTAACAAATTTTATGTGATAATGAAAATAGTGCTAAGTCTCAAATCTGCTTTAATATATGCTCTGTTTTTTTCATTTCATACTTGAACAACCTTGTAAAAAGTAGAATCGTAGTATCTATTTTTGAAATGTTGGGTTCAAGAAACTAAATTTTTCATGTATTTGTGGCCAATAAATTGCTGTTTAATGTACAAATCCTTCAAAAGTGTAAAGAGAAAACAAAAAAGTTTTCTATCAGGACATTAATTGCATAATAAAAGTTTATTCAATTTTAAGAGCCATACTGTCGTCAAAATTGCTCAAAGAACGTCTAAACTTATTGGGTAAGATCGGTTGTGCTGTATGTCTTCTCGGTTCAACAGTTGTTGTGATACATTCACCAAAGGAAGAAGAAGTTTCCAATATGGCAGAATTAGCTCTTAAAATGAGGGATATAGGTCTTTTGTTTGTTGTTACTTGAAATGATGATTTAAATTATTGCATATTCTATTCAAAATCCATTTGTTTCGTTGTTTTGCAAAATCTGTTTTTCTCGTTGAATTTTGACAGTCAATTTTTCCAATTTCAATTTTTTTCAGTTAAAGTGGGAAGAATTTCCTCTTTATTATCCAGTATTATGGTTACCAGCTAAAATTAATTATCTTCTGTATTGATTTCATGCTAATTTTTCATTCAGATTCCTGAATATGTCTATTTCCTTCTAGAAAAGAAATTATAAAACCTATTTTAAGAAATGATTTAAAAATTTAGCTGAATTTTCTATTATAAAATTTTTCAGGTTTTATTTTTTATGTCGCAGCAGTGGTTTTGGTTTCGATGGTAATGATTATTTGTATAGCACCTCATTTTGGCCATTCCAATATATTGGTGTATATATTTATTTGTTCCATTATTGGCTCTCTCTCAGTTCTATCCGTCAAGGGTCTTGGTTTGGCTATAAAGGAAACGATAAGTGGAAAGCAGCAGTTTACCAACTTACTAACGTGGTTTTGGCTTGTTGCTGTTATTTTTTGTGTTGCAATACAGCTGGTAAACTTTCACTTCATTAATTGGTCTTAATTAGTGAATATGAAGGAGTTTTTTATTGCAATCCATTTGGAAAAATATTTCTCATTCATAGTAGGATAAGAAAAGAGTGTGGTGAAGCAGAATTCATTAAATCATACTCCTAGCTAAATTTATTGTGATTTAGAAAAAATGTTTGGGGATAGTTATACTTGTATTTGTTATTTAAAAAGGTGATTTGTTTGAAAGACAATATTGAATAATACGTTGTATAAATATACAGAAGATTATAGAAGAATGACAGAAAATGAATGCTTTGAAGCTTCATTTATAAATATCACATTTTTGATTTTTAAGCCTCTTATATATCCCTTTAAAAAATAAAATAATTAGAAAGACTGTATGTTTGAAATTGAACGCTGCCCTAATGAATAACAGAATAAAATTAGCAGTCGTCACATAGACGAGGAATGAAAATATTGACTGCTTCGTAAAATATTATTATATTTTGTAGATATATTTGAATAAATCTTTGGATATTTACAATACGTCAATGGTAACGCCTATATATTATGTTTTCTTCACGACATTTGTCATACTGGCCTCATCGATTTTATACAAAGAATGGTCTCGTCTGGCAGCAAGTGATATTTTGGGCAATATTGTCGGTTTTCTGATTACAATCATTGGGATTTTTCAGGTGAAATGATGCAGCACTTATAAGCTCTGAAATTCAGTCCTATCTGAACTTTTTTAGATATTTTTTGGATAAGTCAAACTTATAAAGGGAATTTCGAAAAAAAACTTTCTTATTTTAATAATTTTCAGATGCAATTATTCCGCGATGTGAATATATCGCTACGCCATCTACAAATTTTAATTCATAGGCCGTCAAGCATAAATTCCTCTGAAACTGAAAATGGTACCACATATCTTGTTGACGACTTACCTGACGACACTGCAAATCCTCAACAAATTTATACTTAAAACAGTAAAAAAATTGTATACAAGAGATTTTGTTTCTGTTTAATAGTAAAATTGCTCAAGCCTGTATGTGACGAAGAAATGAATTTTGATGATTTTTGAATTTTCTGAAATTTGCAAATTAGAAATAGCAAACTTTTTTAAAAAATTTTGTTTATATAGTTGAACTTGGCAGATCATGTTACGCAGCAGTAGTTTTATTTTTGATTGTACAGCAACGTAATTAATTGAAAGTATGGAAATCATAAATTTCAAACTTTCTTCCAGCATTCAGCGCCTAAATTTTTTTTATGGGTACAAGTATCTTTTTTGACATAAATGGAGTCTAACGCTTCTATATTTTTAGACATGTTAGATTTAGTTCCTTTATTTTTACTTCTTTTATAACTTCATTCATTTTAACTTTGCAATTTTCGAAGTTGTAGTGACAATATGTGTGAGAGATCAGTTTGATGATATTTAGTGTTAGGAAAGGACAATGAAAATATGAAATTTGCAATGCCAAAAGCACCGTCATGGTTAATGAATTTTGGTGAGATCAGTAATAGTCAGGCAAAAATAAAAAGGATAGACGTATAGTACTGCCAAACGAAGTCAGAGAGCGTTTATTATCAGAAAATATTATTGATAACTTAATAGTAATGTAATCAAGGTCAGTCATAACTTTTATCTTGAGCTCAGCAATTTGTGGAAATGTTTTTTATTTTGTACTGTAGAATTTATAGACCAATAATTATTGTTTTATAAATTTTCAAAGACGTATTGTTTTGTGTATTCGTGGATTATTGAAAAATGCGTGTCGTGCGATGCTTTTAGTAATGAGTATTTCTTAAATTAGCAAAGTTTGATTTTTTGTCGAGGCATGGCAGGTATAATGTAACCTTAGTAATGAAGTATTCTGCTTTTTCATGAAGCATTTAAATTTACTAATGATTTGTTTGATGCATCAATTCAGTAGTGTCATTTATGAAGTACAAATGTATATGAAGATGCATTTCAAGGCCTAAAAGACCAATAATAGACCAATTCGGAGATCATATCAAATATTTTAATTTTGTTAAATTTGCTGTCTATGGGATGGAATTTATTGAAATTTCAAAAGAAGCCCATTCAGATCTCTGTGAAATATTTTATGCAAATAAAGATGTATTCTTTACATCTCTGTGTCAGTTATTGGATTTCTGTCTTCGATCACATATAAAAATGGAAGAGTCTAGTTGGGTCCAAGTTGATTCTCAAGTATTATTCTAAAGCTAGTTCTTTTGAGATTATTTTTATGCTTGTAAAAAAAGTGTGGACATTATTCTGTACAGCTTTGTGTCATACGTGTCTGATCTGACTGTGATTAGTTTTATTAGTACAAATGTATTATATTGAAGTAGTTGAATAAATGCTTTATTTGATGGATTCAGTTCATGAATTTCAAAAAATTTTATCATTGCTGAATGCATGACAAGTAAAATAAAATATATTGTTACCTGTTGTTTTTTTGTACCGTAAATAATGCTTATTATAGCCAAAGTAGTTTTATATTACTTGAAATAATGCTGTATTAGAAATGTTTGAACATTTTTGTGCAACATTTATTGTGTTGCTGAAATTATTTTTTGTATTTTGTTGAAATTTGAATGAGTATGTCATTGTTTTATTTATTTCAGGAAAAGAGGATAGCTAACAGTCAGGCAAACAAATACACATACTTACATTTTATGTAAGAATTATTTAATAAAACATTTTACATTACAGCTGTTTTGTGCATTGAAATGTTCTTTGAGGTGGATTATGATTGAGTGATGGGTGCTATTCGTTTGCAATTAATTATTATTACTGTATGTATGTTGTTGCATTTATGAAAATGACTGTCTGATTTCTAATTGAACTTTTGTAGCGAAGAGGAAACAATTTTTTGCCTATTATTTGCTTTTTAGATAATTTTGATTTTTAAATGATAAATATTGATTTGTGTAATTATGGTTTTTGAAATTATGGAGAATTGGGAGCTGAGATTTTTGAAGGATTTTTTGATCATATATCGTTCTCTTGAACGTAAAAAAACTAGTATTAGTGTATGTAGAATGTATGGAACGAATTATTTAGTGCGTTGCTGAATATGGTAATCTGCATAATGTCTGCATAATCGATACTATAATTTGCTCACTAGTAATTAAAATATTAAATAGAATACTAGAATATGCATCTATATGTATCATTTATTATATAATTTGTAATTACACAACGGTTAAAACGTAATACTTTATGATTACAGTTTTAAGAGCAGAATACTCATTATTTACCGTATACAAGTAATTAGTGTCTGGGAAGTTGTAAAAGTGCTAAGCTTCTGGTTTGTTTTAGTAAGAAATGTAAACTTTATTTATATATTTACCAGTTAGTTATTTGTTAATAAAATTTATAAGAGCAATGCTGTAATGATGTGAGGTATGGTAACTTACTTGAACTCAGCAAACAAAATACAGTTAACAGTAGTATACAGTTTGGTTGAAAGCCAAGAAAGCTCAGTGTTTTCAAGGATTTTAGAAGTTTTAAAAGAAAATTTACAATGTTTATTATATGAAGATCCATCTCTTAGTTTATTTCTTTTTTAAACCTTCGCAGCATTTGCTGTAATTCATCACACTTTTTAGTTATTGTAACTTTAGTTAAATGAAATTCAAAATAGCAGTTGTAGGAAGAAGGAAAGCTTTTAGTGCTTTTCGCCTCTCTGCAATTTTAAAAAATTGTTCTTCATTTCAGACACAGTTCTACTAACAATAGTAGTGTGTATTGGTATATATTCCTCTTATTGTATTTACAGAAGCATTCGTACAGTCTCAATTTTTTTGTTTGCACACAGTACAATTACAGTGATTGTATGATAACTGAATGATAATTTGTAAGTATGAGAGTGCGTAGGAGAAGAGTTAAAAGCTGGAAAAGAATGAGGAATAAAAAGGAGCAGTTGAAGAGTAATAGTCAAATGAAGTTTAAGCTTAAGCTGATGTACACTTTATTTCCATCTGCTTATTTACTTCTTCTCTTCAGTCTTTGTTCAATATCTAGTAGTAATTAGTAAGAAGCAAGTTCAATACAAGAAGCTTTGTAATCAGTTACACAATTAAATAAATTACATTTATTATGCTATGGTGTAATTATTGCTTCACACAGTATTATAAATGATAGTTATTGTAGGTAAAGTGATGAAAAAAAGGAAGTGAACTTTTTAAATTCAAGCATACAACTTTATTGACGATGAAATTTCCAGTTGATTTTTATAACTTCAGCAAGTATAGTAATTCTGGTTCGAGGTCATATTAAGTCATTACTACTGCAAATCCATATAAGCCTGTCTTCAATCACTATTTGAATTGTTATTTTTTGCTCATCATTATTCAAATGATCAAAACTCACTTCAGTCTAAATTGCTCTGCACTTACTTGCGTTTGTTCACATTTAAATATCAAGTATTACCAGGTCTTATCAATTAAAGTAATAAAATGCATTATTGTTCATTTGAAGTAAGCTTCGTCATTTACATATTTTTTCCCCGTATATTTGCACCATTTGTTAGCATTCAGTTGGTTGACTAATACAGAATACAGTTATGAATAAGTTTATTAAGTATGCTATTATTCTTCTTCACCACACCACACCACACCATACCATACCATACCATACCATACCATACCATACCATACCATATCATACCATACCATACCATAATATTCTCATTGCTGCTAAACTTGAGCGCATAGTTTCTTCGCATGGTAACAAGATTTTTCTTTTTAGTCAAGTATGTGCTGGTATTATTTTTTGCAAGGTTTTTGTATGGTATGCTCTTCACGTTCACTCTTTGAGTTTTAAATATATTCCAAAACATTGAGTCGCTAAAAAGTTCATTTTTGTAAAATAAGTGAAGTGTAAGACATACACTGTGCTTGTAAAGGCTTGAGTAATCTTTCAATAAAACTTCATTATGTGTGTAAAACAATTAATGATCTATTTTGCGTGTTCGCTATGTCTGATCTTTGTTGCTATGACCACATATGTGCGTGTATGTGTGTATGTGATAATGCTAATAGCATTGCTGCAATCTCGTTCTAATTATGAATTCATATCGAATAATTATTTTGCTCGTTACTAATGGACAAATAATAATGTTGATCAGTTGGAATAAGAGTAAGAGTAGTACTGTGTGAAGAGATAGATGTAAAGTAATTTTATCTTATATGGTATCAGAACTTGGGAAACCACATCTGCCGATAGAGTTGACGTATAGTAAACTAGTTCTTGTTAATTCGTAACGTTGCTCTCTCTATTCACACATTTGTTTGCATGTTCTTTGTCGTAAGTCCATTTCAGATTATTCTTAGTCTTTGCAGAACTGTTATATTTAAATAATCATTTTTAGTTATTATGTTAAGGTCGTTTTAAATTTGTAAAAATTTCTAAAATGTGAAATGAGAGTGAGCAAAGGTGAAAGAGCAGTAATGCAAAAGTCAATCAAAAACTTGTTTGATTTGTGTAATTTTTGCTTAATACAACATATAAAGCTTAACATACATTGATCGAGTACATAAATACTAATATGCAACATCAAATCCCGATAGAATTACTCTAAAGTAATGTCATAATCATTTATTCAAAAAGTTACTGCAATTTTATTCGGGAATAATTAGACTGGGTAGTGCTTTGTAAATTATGTGCAAAAATCTAAACACATCATCGAGTATGAATGGTTCTTCAATTGCATTGCAAACAAAAAAATTCTGAAAGTAATTATTGGTCATGTCAACCGTAATTGTCCTTGTACGTATATCGGGAAGTTCTTCCATATAATTTTAATCAAATTATTTTTCATCTACTTCTTTTAGCTTATGCTGTGATAATGAATAAGTCTTTTTCCAAGTAATTACTTATTTAGCACAGTTTATTTTTACAGAATCCTTCAGTAACATGTAGTAATTAGATTTAATTAATAAATGAATGTTTTTGATCTTATATAATAACATGTGATCATTTGTATTTGGATCAAAACTTCTTGCGCCATTTAATAAATTAACGTTGCGTAATGTGAAGAATACTAAAATATAAGATCAAAAGCAACATATACTGGATAACTTTTACGTAATTCAAACGTTTGTGAAGCGTGTACTAATTTATAGTATGTTAGAAACATTACTATTCTCAATTTAAATTTCTGGAAAAATTTAGTGCCAATTCAGTTTATCTGTTGTACTTTTATCATCTACAAAAACAGAATGTTTTGTGTCAAAATAAAAACAAAACTAAAATCATTCTGAGTCATTTGAGATTGTAAAGGAAATAAAACATGTCGTATATTGTTAATCTAAAACTTCATTTCCATAAGTAATTTGTAATGCATTCACATTAAGTAAATATAAAAGTCTTAAAGAATTTTCAATTATCTGATTTATCTATATTAAATGCAAATTCTGAGAATTTTTAAGTTATCCGACTGATTATTTCTGGCTTTTAAAATGGAAAATTTTCGTTCTTCTGCTTAGCAATACAATAAAAATCAAAATTCTATGATTATTCCTGACAATTTAAAATTTATTGTTTTGTTGAATTGAAAACAAAATTTACAGACTTCAAAGATCATAGAAAAATGAAAGAAAATGATAATTATCAGTGTTAAACTCACAAATCAAGTCAATAGCTGCTAGATTATGCCCTTTCCGCCACATGTTTGTTCATCAACATTTGCAATGAAAAGCCGATAATTGTTTATTGTGTGGTATCGCATATAAACAAACGTTTACTTCTTCTAGTTTTGCTTCTTTAAAAGGAATAAAATCTACCAAGAATCTAGCCAAATAAACAGTTAATAATACATTAAGAAATTTTCAAGACTAACACAAATTGTACTCAATGAATAAAATTAATTATGCAATTGAATTCCATTAGAAAAGCTTTCTCTTAGAAATTCTTCGCTACTCTATATTTCTATATTTCGCTTCAGAATTGTATTTTCAGTAATTTCATTTCTTTCTCTGTCCTTATTTTGATTTTGCAGAACTAACTAACTTTGCTAGTAACAATAAGAAAGAGTATCAGATTATTACTAACAACTATTATTTCTTCTTCCGCGTTGTGATCTCAAATTACTTTTAATTAAAATCAACTTAAAATTCTTTGATCTTTGGAAAAAATAGAGCCTAGAAAATAAATCAAATTAATTATGCTATTTAATTATACAATTTTGTGGAAGGATAATGTATTTTTATATTAAATATGCTTATTGCAATCATTCAAAAGCATGATAAATCAAGAAAAAAGCTTAGTACTCCTGTAGTTTTTTAAAATAATGAGATTTATTTCATTTGATATAATTAGTTGAAATTTTTTTTTTTGCATTTTATTCTAATCAAGCGAGTAAATTTACAATTTTCTCTCCATTTGCTTAATTTGTTAAATGTAAATTTTATATCACTTATATTTATAATATATTTGCTATATTTTGAATAAAATACAGAAAAGCATTTTTATTGAGCTCACAAACTGTAAAGGCAAAAATGGGAGTGCCATAAAACAAAATTAACTATTACAACTATATTACAGCTCGGAATTTGGTACAAATTTTAGCTATTAATGAAATGCAAAAATCAAAACAGTCGAAGATTGTATCAACTGATATCTGTGTGACTAACTTTACCCTCAAACATTTTGTTATGCCAACAGTCCACAAATCAGAAAATATTTCGTTAACAATATATTGCAGTCTTAAAACTACTATAAAATGAGCCGAGTGATTTTATAAAACATAAAATAAACTTTCACGTACGTCAAGTACCAAAACAGCTTACGCAGCACAAGCAATCTATCAAGTGTATCTAGCTTTTTACTATTTCGCTTACTGAGTGTGCGAATTGCACGAAGATTAAGACGGAAAGCAAAGTTCGACCTAACGGAAGTTAAATGAAATAAGAATTGAGCAAAAGTAAAGTTATGACTTTCTTCATCAGGTGATCAGTTGCATAAGTTGTAATGGTAAATGATTATAACTTTTCTTTCTTTTTTATTACTTTTAAAAACACCAAATTAGAAAATTAAAGTGTATGAGATGAAATTTAAGTATTCAAGTACTGCTCTGCAAATCTTGTTAGCAGTTAGTATTCTTTTGTAATCATAGTGGTAAATTACATTTGCTTAACATTGGATTATTTTTATTTCGATATTTCTGCTTGTTTCAATTATAATCCATGCATGCATTGAAAGAAGGTCTGCTCATCCATACATTTGAATGTTATTTTAGATAAATAATTGGAATGGTTTCTGTGTTTCTGTCAAGAATTGTTGTACTTACAGCAGGAACTTTATATCCAGCGTATAGAAGTTATAAAGCTGTTAAAACAAAGGTTCGCTTTTGTAATATTTTTAATATTGCAGTATAAAAGTTTTGTCTTTTCTACTTTGAGTTCAAAAATATTACTGAGATAGTTTGCTGAAACTTTGCTTCAGTACTTAATAATATTTGAATGGAATGCTTTATGACTCTTTCATTTAACAATGAAAAAAGCTTGTTGTATTAAATGTGTTGTGGGATTTTTTTCTTTTACTGTTGAGTAAAAAGAATATGATAAGTTTTTATAATATATTTAAACATTCGTAAAAATTTGTATAAAAATTTGTATTATTTTTTTTAAATTCTTCATTTTCTGCTTTATATTTTCATCTTTTGTACAGAATTGTGTTTTTGATTTATTATTGCTCAAAGGGTTGAAAACACTGGAAATACAAATTTAAACAGGTGTTACTATTGTATCATTTCTTGTTTGTAAGTTTTTAGACCAAATAAAAGGGGCAGTAGAAATTTATATATTTAGATTAAGCAGTGACAAAAGCTGAAAACATGATTTTACGTGGACTAAAATATTTACTGTACCTTAAAAAAATTCTTCGTTGTATAGTAGTTACATGGTCATTTCAGGTTAAAAGTAATTAAAAAAAACCTTCAGAATTATTTCAACCACAGAATAGTTGCACTATATTTTGTGAATGGCAACAAAAGATGGGATTTAAAAGTTATTAATTGGGATTTATATCAGTTGCAGGATGTAAGGGAATATGTCAAATGGATGATGTACTGGATTGTGTTCGCTTTTTTTTGTTTCATTGAAACGATTGCTGATATTATTGTTTCCTTTTGGCTTCCTTTTTATTATGAATTAAAAATTTTTTTTGTCCTCTGGTTGTTGAGTCCTTGGACCAAAGGAGCTTCAATTTTATATAGAAAAGTAAGTACTTCACTTCATACTGTATTCAATTCTTATAAGAACCGTATTTACACTGGAAAACAACTATTTCGAGTTTTGATAATGAATATAAAACTGGACTGAAAGCATTTGAAGATCTAATCATTACTTAGTGTTTGGAGTTCGATAATTATTTGCAATTTCTTTCTTTTAGTGGGTACATCCAACTCTCACAAAGCACGAACGAGATATTGATTTGCTTCTAGAGCATGCTAAGTCTGAAAGCTATAATCAGGTTTGTTGTCATTATTTCATTAGTAAGCCAAGAAATTGAGCTGAAATTAATTTGTAATTTGAGAGATATGAAGTGAAGTAAAATAAATTTATCAGGTGCCACTGTTATACCACTTTTTGTTCGCAAGTTTTTGGGCACAGCTGGAAATTTGTATGCTTTGATTAATGAGTAACGATTAAAAGCAATAACATTTTTCTTAGTGATAAATATTTAATGTTTCTGACTTTGTATGACTACAAAGTGATTTGCTTCCTGTTAAAACTGTAAAAATTGTACATAAGTTGTTTATGGCACTGTAAACAATGTGATTTAAAGGCAAAAAATATTTGGTAAGATTTTAGTTGAACAAATTTCCGAAGCTGACTTCTTTTGATAAAAATTGCTTCATTTTACTCTCTATTTAAGGCTGAAAATCTTGTATTCTTAAACGATGAAATAATTTGAATGTTGGTATTTATTTATTTAGGTAATGCGATTAGGTAGCAGGGGTATTCTGTGTGCTCGCGAAATTATTGCAACAGCAGCATTACGAGGGCAAGCACAACTTGTACAGCAAATACAGCGTTCATACAGTGCAAGCGATATCAGTAATAGGTACGATGATTTACTGTTCAGAAATAATTCTTATGAATCATTCATTAAGTGGTCTATAGTTATTTTCAGATGCAATTTTGTCGCGCATTTTAATATCATACATTTTTGTTGTAAGCAAATTTAAATTCAAGAGAGTCAACGTCTTCGGCTCGAATCCATGTGACAGAAATACAAGAAGAAGATGAAGATGATTGGAATGAAAATGATACTTTGGGCACTTTGGATGAGGAAGCCAGTATCGTAAGTTTTGTTATTCGTAGAATGTAATGAGTTAAGTTATTGTTAATCCATTCTCTAATGGCGTATGAAAAAAATAAGACGGATATTTGTAATTGATGGAGGGATATAATTTTAGATTTAAAAAGCTGATAGATCTTCTGCGTCAAAATATTTATAAAGTTTTCCTGATGAAAAGTTTAACAAGATTATTGTGCTAGCCATTTTTTGTTTATTCGTACGTAACGACAAATGCAATCCCTTTACAATTATTGTCTAGTTGGAGAAGTAGCTCATTTAAGGAAGGTTGGAATTGCTGAATGTTTGCGAATAGAACATGCATTGAATTTCGCAATTTAATAAAATATGATATCTTATCATCGCCCTACCATTAACTATTTTTAACTCGTAACTAGTGTTTATAATTTTTAAGTGATTATATCTCATTCTTCTGTTTGTTTTTTTTCGCATCAGTAAACTCCTAGTTCCTTTCTTCATCATTGTAATTAAACATGCTTTTTAACACTCGTCAGTTTAAGGATGAAGAACACGAACATGAAGAGCAAAGCTCAGTACCTCGCGTACGTCGCAGTTTAAGGCCCCGAAAAACACCTGCTGAACTATCTTCACCATCAGATGCAATGTACAATACATTTCCTCGTAGAACAACACGTGCACATAAATAATTTTTGCTTGTTCATTGATTCTGTTTTTTCAGGATATTTTTCTGATTTCCAATAAGTAATAGTGAAAATTTCTATGGCGAATTCATGTTTTTGTAACTCGATGTTCTTAATTATTTTCACAACTCTGGAAAATCGTGACTATTCGTTGCAAATACAAAATTTTATGTGAGGTTCTGCTGAAGAGTAAGGTCCGTGATTCTAACTTAGGTCACTGGTGAGTTGTAAATTTTATATGAAGACTGATTATTTGTTGGATTTCAGTGTTACTCAAGTGTTTTTGAATCGAATCTTCGTAGACTTACAGATTTAGTTTTTGCTTTGGTAATGATTGCTGTCTAAATTTGTATTGAATTAAGTCTGTCATGTATATGAATGTTAAGCGTTTCTCTACTTTGAAAATCGATCGATTTCATGTCTATTGCATTTCAGAATGATAAGCCATGTTCAAGCCTAAAAGTCAAAGCTTTAACTTTCTATCTCATTCTATAAAACTATTCAGTTTGCTCGCGTTATATTTCTTAATCTTTTGATATGCATTGAACTAAAATAACTTCGTAATTCCGAAATGTTTTTGAGAAGGATGTATGAATTCTAAATTTCGCCAGTAGAGGGTCGCATCTTTCATATAGCAATCTATTTAATTAGTAATTGACAAAATTGATCATACATTCTATCAATGCCTTGCGCGTCTTTCATTTCTTTTTATAATTATTCGTTCAGAGGCGAAATTTTTATCTAGTTTGTACCATTTTTTACATCAGAATTCTGAGTATCAATTATTTTAGAAAAAATTAAGGTTTGCATCAAAAAATTAGTCTGTGACTCGATTTATATTTTGAAAACAGAAGCTGCATTGGGCATTTTAAATTGGTGTATGGTGCCGAAATATTTAGTCTGCAATCAGCAAAATTTTGCTCTCAGTTTAGTTTGCATCGGATGTTTCTAAATTTTCTTTAATTTTATAAACTGGAGGGATTTCCTTCATTCTTCATAATTGGTAGGATTATTGAATGTTGATAGCGTTTCTGTATTAATGTTTGATGAAGTTTGAGACTAGGGTCTAATTTTGTGATAAATTCCATTTTGAAGAAAGTTGATCATGTTTGATTGCAATATATTTGCCGTCTCAATTGTTGAGAGTGAAGGTAGCATTACATTGTTTTTAAAATGAGTAATTAGAATATTGTTCTCATAGTATAAGTGCAGTGATTGTCGGAAAAAATTGTTTTGTACATTGACTTTATAGTTTACTTTACAGTGTTGATCATTTTTAAGTGGTATGTTTATGTTATACTGCATTCAGTATTGTATATTCGGTATATTTGCACATATTTATAACGAAATTTGCTCACGAAGAATAAAAAAAAATTTCTTGAACTTGACATCTGAATTTACAGACACGTATCCAGTACTGTATTGCTTGACATATTTTCCAACAACTCAAAAAATATCTGATGAGCTGGAGCCCTTCAGGTTGTAATATTGTGTAAAATTTCGCCTAGTATTAGAAATCAAGGATGAAAAAATGTACCAGCGAAGTTAGCAAAGCTATAAATGATCAGATCTGACGATCACTGACTTATGACTTTATGGAGAAATTTGCGCTTACGCGTATATCTAGTGCTGTCAGATTGAAATGCATTCAGAGTCTAATACTGATTTTCTAAGGGAGATGGATAGTAATGAAGATGGTGTAAATCGTTTGGAAGGGAGCTCAAACATAAAAGGTGGCTTAGTGATTCGGAAGAAAAAGTCGGATAGTCAGGAAGTTTTCAAACACCCAGGCAGATCACTTCTTGGTTTGGAGAGGCTGGTTAAGGCTCGAACACGAACTGATGCACACTACAGAAGGCGGCAAGTAAAAGATGAATCTCCAGATGGCTTGTCTAGAAGTGTTCATGAGAAAATTACAGAGTAAGTTCTTTCGAATCATTTGGAAAAACTTTCAGGAGCCGCGAGAATGCATGGAAAATTGGAAGTTGTATTCCAAGAGCACTTTGAATTTGAATACATTTAGATTTTTTTGAACGAAAAAATATTTAGTGACTTCTTTAATAATTTTACCTATTGATTTCTTGTAAATTATTTCATTGGATTTATTTTTAAAATAATTAGTATTCATGAGATGCACATAAATTGTTAGGGATGTAGTATATATTTTCATTTGATTTACCAGTTTCTTTTAGCTTCATTTTTGCTGTTGAACGATGTATCTCATTGATAGATCGTAGTTATTATAACTATCTCAGTTATTAATTCCCACTATTTATCGTTGAAATACAACTCACCTTACCTTTTGCATGAATGTTCATTGCCTTTGTAAAAGTAAACATTTCAGATATGTACAAGAAAAGTATAAAGGTGAGAAACGTGGACTTTACGCTTACACGAAAAAGGATGAACGCAGACATAAAAGTCATCATTATAATGAAAAAAAATATCGCGATAAACAAAACTTAAGTCGTCGGACTTCCCGAAATAAAAGTGCAGAAACACCTTTATTTAAAGTAAGTTTTACTATAATATTTAATTGTGATGGATTCACTTTTTTAGTTTGTTTGCTTGAATTATTTGTTTGTTAACATAGGTGCCAAACACTCCTTCACGTTCAGCCTGGGAAGAGGATGATTCAGGATTAATGTCAAAAAGATATCGTTCTAGTTGGGATACACCAACTCCATCTAGTCATAATGATGGCGCTATGTCTGAGCGTAGTGTTTCAAGCATTTGGCGAAGTGAGCGAAACCAAGATCCTCGAAACCGTGCTAAAAAGAAGTATCTTGATTACTTAAATAAAAATTGAAAATTATTAGTGAATCTTGTAAGCAAAAGCAAGAGACTCATCATTAATTTCTCTGTTAATTATATTATAATTAATTCAACTTGTTATTTGATTGTAACTCTTAATCCTTTGGTAATTTTTTTATTCACAAAATGACATCGCTTATATTTCAATGATCTAATTCTATTAAATCAGATCTCCTCATCTCAAGTATTAGTTCTAGAAATCGAGTAGATACAGTTCGTTCGATTGTCGAAGAAGGTGATCTTATTCCAGAATTTCATGATGACTATGAAAAGGCTGAATGGGAAAGAGAGCAGCAAAAATTGGACAGGGAGTGGTATGACAATGACCAGGGTTATGACGATGAAAATAATCCTTTTGCTCAGGCTAAAATTTTTATTTTTATTTATTTTCTGCTCTGAACATAAAAATTTTTAGTAAAAGAATTTCCAGTAGTACAGTATTCAATAATTATTTTACAAATCATAAATTTGACGAGTAAGAGCAAAATTAGTATTATTGAGTGTTAAAAACCTTAAACATTTCATTTGCTAATCAAAATAGTAACATGCAGTTGAGGGAGAGGATTATTCACTGTACCTTCGAGATTATTACTATATTTGCTGAATAATTCTTTCTTTTCAAAATTTTTTTACATTGTGCTTTCTCATTTTACAAAATTACAGGTTTCGCAAGAGTATATTGAAAAAAAAGAAAAACAGTGGCAGCAAAAGCGTGAAAAACCTCGTCTTACGGTTCGTCAGCAGCAAATTAAGAAAGACAATAAAATGTGGGAAAATAATCGTCTCGCAAGATCAGGTTATCAGTTAGTTATTTTTGGGTGACGTCACGTGTAAAAGAATCATGTTATTATACTTTCGTAAATGTGGCATGCTGTTGTTCTTTCTGAGGGACCGCTAAATTTTAGTAGTAGCGAAATATATAGTATTTCAGGAGTTGTTTCTTTAACTGATGATGATGATTTTCTCGATGATGAGTCTGATGAAAATCGAGTAACATTGTTGGTGCAAAATGTTGTGCCACCATTTCTAGATGGCCGTTTTGTATTTACTAAACAAAGTAAACCTGTTATTCCTGTGAAGGATGTAACTTCTGATCTTGCTGTTGTAGCAGCAAAAGGAAGCAAGGTTATACATTTTTTTTTATTGAATAATAAATCTTCGCCTCATACGTTATAATTTTTTAGTTGTTGATGAAAAGTAACTGATCGATGTAATAATGAATTTTCCTTCTTTTTTCGCTTTAGTCTGAGGCGCTCACAGCAGAGGCCAAGATTTTATTAATAAGTTTGTTCTTTCATAGGTTGTACGCTTGTGGCGTGAAAAAGAAGAGCGAAAAAAAGCACAAGAAAAACATTGGGATTTAGCAGGTTCTAAATTAGGAAACCTAATAGGCATAAAGCCGAAACCAGATGAAACGAGCAATGATGATGCTGGCTCAAGCTATAGGTTTGAAAACTTTCTTTAATTAGTCTGATCATTTCTAGAATCCAAAAACTGTATTTTTTTAAAATCAATATATGATTCTTATGAATGCTTTTTTAAACTTCGATTAGTGTTAAAAATTAGAATTGCTTTGTAGAGCAAAAAGAAAAATAAAATAAAACAAATTGTGCTTAAAAGCAGTGACCTTAACTTGATGACTGACATAATTTTTAAAAACTTTAACTGATATTTTATCTCCGAGTCTTCATTCCGTATAAATTTGAGCTTTATAAAAATTCTTTTCATATATGTGAGTTGTTTATTAAGTATTTTATATGCTCACTCGATTGTAGAAAACATTTTGCTTTTGCGAACTCAAGAATGCAAAAAGAAAAACCGAATTAGTATCTGTTTTTTAAAATTTTGAAAAATTTGTGTCTGATGAATTAGAAAATAAGCAAATATTATTTTTAAACTGTGTTTTTCTTCTCATTTTACTATTACTAAATTAATTTTTAAGAGAGTCTCAGCAATTTGCATCACATCTTGTTGAATCAGAAGCAGTTTCGGATTTTGCTTTGGAAAAATCTATTAAAGAACAGCGCGAATACCTGCCAGTATTTGCTGTAAGGCAGAAAATGCTCAGTGTTATTGCAGACAATAATGTTGTTATAATTGTCGGTGAAACAGGTAGTGGAAAAACAACGCAGTTAGCTCAGTATTTGCTTGAAGATGGCTATGGTTTGTTAAATTTAATATATAATACTCAGTTCTTGTTTTGCTTTCTTTATTTTTTCTTCATTTTTTCATGATTAGTACAATCTCTTGTCAGCTTCAATTAATTATTCGCTGTTTTTATTATTATTCATAAAATTATTTAGGTGATTCTGGTCTAATAGGTTGTACACAGCCACGTCGTGTAGCAGCAATGTCAGTTGCTAAACGGGTAGCAGAAGAAATGGGTGTTGAACTTGGTCAGGAATGTGGTTACGCTATTCGATTCGAAGATTGCACATCAGAAAATACGCAGATCAAGTATATGACCGATGGTATTTTACTCAGAGAATGCTTGAGTGACCCTGATTTAGACCAGTATTCTGCAGTTATAATGGACGAAGCTCATGAACGGTGGGATGTTTCAAGCTATATTCGTAGGACTTATGGACTGCTGATTTTCTTTTTCAGAAAAGCTGATTTATTTTTTATGGATTTATTATGTTACATTAAATGTTTTATTTTTATTTAGTAAACAACTTTTTTTTAAGATCATTGAACACTGATGTGCTTTTTGGCCTTTTACGAGATGTTGTTACACGTCGAGCTGATCTTAAACTCATTGTCACTTCAGCTACAATGGATGCCGAGAAGTTTGCTAATTTTTTTGGAGGACATACTCCGTGTTTTAATATCCCAGGTTAGCTATTAAGCTGTCAATAATGCGTTGTCCGCTATGAATTATTCATAAAGTGAACGTATTAATTTATGCTTATTTTTCATTTTGTATCATTATGATTAAAATAATTGTAATACATCCATTTTTTGATTGAATTGTTCATTTTCATTATATTTTGAACTTTATTATTCGATAACAACCGTAACTGCAAAAATACGCAGAACATGCTTCGTGATATTATTAATACTTGTATTTACAGGTCGAACTTTTCCTGTGGAAATGTTTCATGCTCGCACGCCTATGGAAGATTATGTAGATGCAGCTGTGAAACAAGCTGTTAAAGTGCATCTAGGTGGCACTGATGGTGATATACTAATATTTATGCCTGGGCAAGAAGATATCGAGGTATGTTTCAAGTATGAACGTTATTTAATGATTTATATTAAAATTTTTGTCCTGGAGTTGTTAATACTGGACTACGATCTAAGATAGACAGAGCTATATTTATACATTTATCCTATATTTTTGGAGGTGGGATTTTTGGCTCATGTATTTATTTTAGGTTACATGTGGAATGATCAAAAATCAACTTGAGGAACTTGATGAAGCTCCACCTCTTGCTGTTCTTCCAATTTATTCGCAACTTCCAAGTGACCTGCAGTCGAAAATATTTCAGAAAGCCCCAGGTGGCATACGTAAATGTATCGTAGCGACAAATATTGCTGAAACCTCATTGACAGTTGATGGAATTCTTTTTGTTATTGATCCTGGTTACTGTAAACTGAAAGTTTTTAATCCTCGTATTGGCATGGATGCACTTCAGGTACTTTTATTGCGTCACGATTATGACAAAAGGTGCTGTTGGATGTGAAATGTTGAATAGTCGTTGAAGAAAAAGATTGAAATTATTGTGTGCAAAAATACTTTGAATTATTTTTTTAGGTCTTTCCAATATCACAGGCTTCGGCTAATCAACGATCTGGTCGAGCAGGTCGGACAGGTCCAGGACAGTGTTTCAGACTTTATACTGAAAGGCAGTTTAAGGTAGTGTGCATATATTCTAAGTATTTCTTTAGATGCAGTGTTTTGAAATATTCTTTAAAAGAATGGAATTTGGAAATTTGGAACTGTTTCATATGTTTTTGTCAAAAATCAAGAGTGCATAATTCAAGTTATAGTTATATTGTTTTTAAAAGTTATCAGAATACAATAAAAGAATTTTACTTTACTAAAGAAAAAACAAAAAATTTATCTACATCATCTTGAGTATCTTTCGATACTCAGAGTATTTCCACCTAATTTTAAAAAATTTTTTCTAACGATTTTGTTTGCTTTGAGAGGTTCCTTACAATTTAAATCACATCGTATATTTTTTTGATGATACTTTTTCTTAGGAAGAAATGCTATCTGCAACTGTACCGGAGATTCAAAGAACCAATCTTGCGAATGTAATTTTATTGCTCAAATCTCTCGGTGTTGATGACCTCTTAAAATTTCATTTTATGGATGCACCTCCTCAGGATAATATGCTAAATAGCATGTATCAGCTATGGACATTGGGTGCACTAGATAATGTTGGTCAGTGTTTCAAATAATTCACTTTTCATTATTTCTTCAAGGAAAATTATTCCATGAATTTTGTCTCTGTCAATGTATTTTATGTAACGCAGGAACTTTTGTTGTCGTTGGATCACTAAAATATTACTTTTATTGATTACTAGATAAATCGAGTTGCAGATCTTTGTATGCATTAATTAATCAGGTGTTGACAGTTTCGTAATAAAAAACATCTTATAGTTTGCACTTTATGATTTCATGACATTATTTGTTTCAAGTTGTGTGATGAAAATTGGTGTACAAACTTTTTTTAGGTCGACTTACTGATCTAGGCAGAAAAATGGTAGAATTTCCATTGGATCCGACATTATCAAAGATGTTAATTGTATCAGATGGGATGCGTTGTAGTGATGAAGTGTTAACGGTTGTTTCAATGCTTTCTGTTCCTGCCATATTTTTTCGTCCGAAGGGTAGGGAGGATGATGCTGATGCTAAAAAAGAAAAATTTCAGGTATTTCGTGAAAATTGCATGTGTTCATAATTTTATGAATGTGTTCTTTTTTTTCGAATTTTTCCATTTCATCACACTAAATTTTTGTTTGCAGAACTAATTTCTTACTATTTTGTGATTTGTTTTTCAACTGGTAAGTGTTGGAAAATACAGAAAGAGTGAAAAAAATTTAGTGTTTTTCATTACTCGAAGGGAGTATCTAATGCCCTATTTTTCGCAGTTTTCAGGTACCAGAAAGTGATCATCTTACATTTCTTAACGTGTATGTGCAATGGAGACTTCATAAATATTCCGTAAAATGGTGCAATGACAATTTCATTCATGCTAAGGCTATGAAAAAAGTCCGAGAAGTAAGGCTTTTTGTATTCATTCGTGCATGCTTTGTTTTCTTGTCAGCTGTCTTTTATTAGAAGAATTAAATTTTTTTTGTCAGCATTTCAATTTTTTTAAAATTTAATTAAGAGTGGAATAAGCATAGATTTTAAAGTATTTGATTTCATATTTTATGAAATATGAAACTTGTTCAGGTTCGTGCTCAACTCAAAGATATCATGGAGGAGCAAAAAATTACGCTTGTATCTTGTGGCACTGATTGGGATGTTATACGGAAGTGTATTTGTTCTGCTTATTTTCAAAATGCTGCAAGGTTAGTAAGAAACATAGCTTTTTATTATCTAATATATGATCCAAACGTGTTGTTAATGTTTTTATCACGTTGTAGATTGAAAGGAATTGGGGAATATGTTAACGTTCGAACAGGAATTCCTTGTTTTCTGCACCCTACATCTGCACTTTTTGGTAAACACTTTATATGTTGTGTATATTTTTGACCTATAGAAAATATTGGCTATTTTTTCAATAATAAAATTATTTATCTGTTCTTGAGCAAATATATAACTAATTACATAAACAGCTTTTTAATTATACTTAATATTAAAGGAAGACTAAATGTTTCTACTATTTTGAGGAATGGGATACATGCCAGATTACGTTGTGTATCATGAGTTAGTGATGACGGCTAAGGAGTATATGCAGTGTGTGACATCAGTTGAGACAGCTTGGCTAGCTGAACTCGGCCCCATGTTTTATTCATTGAAAGATTCGGATTCAAGTAGAACTGAAAGAAGATTGCAAAGTATACGAGATGCTCGTGATATGGAAAAGGAAATGAAACAGGTACTTTTTGTTTTTTCAATAAAATATAAAAGTGTTGTTCATGTCATTCATAATCTTTGTAATAAATATTCGAGGCCCAACATTTGTTGAGTTTATAGTTTTAATTATTCTTCGTTTCACTCTTTTACTGTAAAGATTCAGAGTTATAAAGTTATTTTAGGCTAGTGGTAAAATGAGTCAAATGGCAGAAGCGGAATCGAATCGATCTCATTCCATGTCCTCCGTTTCATCTGAACATATAGCAGAACCTGGAAAAGGGCCAGCATCCGTCAGATCCTCAAAGAGGTTTGGAATGTGATTTTTTGAAATGCAGTTTTATTGAAAGTATGAAAAGCTGGTTGTTTAATGTATAAAAATATTTTGAAAGTTTGTTTTTATAAGTGCCGAAAATTTTCCGTTGCGAACAGTGAGCTTATTTCACTGTTGAAAATGTCTTACTCAGTATCTATTATTCCTACAATTCCTTTTTGTAGAAATTATATATCAGTAAATTTTTGAACTGCATTCTTAAACTGTAGCAAATAGCATCTGATCATAGAATCACATCATCGTTTAATTAGCAGACATTTGTCATTGCAAAATGATTTTGCACTATTTGTTCTGGTTTCAGATGCATCACTTGTGTTTTTATACAAATTTTGTTTTTATGCTACATGTATATATTGAGTAGATTACAATAGAATGTATTAATGCATTGATTTCATTCCTGTCAAGTATAATTGAGGCAATGGTTGTTTTAAATTGTTTTTATATAATATTTAAGTTTATTTGCATTGATTGCTACTCTTATATTTCCCAAAACTCGAATTGCAAATTGCCAATTGCAAAGGAAGATTATTACCCTCATGAATTACGTAAAGAAAGTAAAGTAAAATTATTCAACGTTTTGTTAAGTAAGTCTGTCCTACTTGAAACAGGTACAATTTCTTCTGTTTCGCACAAAGATTAGATTACTTTGTGGCTGTTTTTTAATGTGAAAATTAGTTATTTTGAGTGTAGATCACTTTGTTTCTTTTCCCTGAGAGCGTGACTAAAAGCACTGCTTCTCACCTCATGGTTCAACACGTGTTTGTTTGGCATTATTTGCTGTTTGTCGTATTATTATTTCGTGAATATGACAACTATACGTATGGATGTATTTTAGTAATAATGCGTTATGTTTGCTGATAACTTTCCCCTTCAACTGAAAGTTGCTAGAAAAACTGCTTTGATATTCGTTAAATAATGATAAATTGTCTGTCTGTTTTCTTAATAATTTTTATTTCTATAATTAACTCATAATTCATTTCATGCAAATGTTTCATATAAAGACATAAGTCACACCATCCATACCGAGAAAATAAACAATATTCAAAGGAATTTGTTTGACATTGTACGCTTACTTTCAGCAAATGATTAAATTAGGTGCTGCAAATTTCAGTTTTGATCTTATCCTCGTATACTATACTTATTTTTATTCTCAGTAATCAATACGTAATTTTATAGTCATAATTTGCTCGTTAATATGTGTTTGTAATTTTTTATCTTTCCGTAGTTTCAGTTGATCATATGTGATGTAACCTTGAATGAATTTATCTTGTGAGACATGATCTTTGAATGCCTTCGCATTTAAATGCACTGCGAGTACTCATTATTTGCCAGTTGCTAGCTATATTTCATTTATACTTTCACGCTGTTCATGCAAATAAAATAGTTATTGATTGTTGTTATAGTTTTTTCTCTTATGTAAAGTAGTGCTCAGTTTTTACTTGCATTATCCTTTATTTATTTGAGACCCCTTAGTGAGCATAACAGAGTTTTTTTGTTATTTGTTGCAGTCATTATTCAAGTGTAAGTATCAAAAGTTTGCTTACAAGTGTATCAAATCAGACATTATACTTAACAATATGTATAGACAAGTTTGTATTCCATACTACAAGACTACTTTTTTGATTTTATATTGCCAGTTATGGATCAGAATTGTCAGTTATGATGTTAATCATTATTACATTTAGTTCATGTTAAAAAATTTTAGCTATTATAATGAATGTGCAATTTCAGAAAAAGTATTATCTGATGGAAATTCTCTACTAAGTGTTGGATTAATATACATTTTAGCGTCACAAATATATTAGCAGTTTGCACGATATTTCAATGGTTAGTTTGTTAGTTTTAAATTAAAACATATTGCTAGAATAGATAATGAGTGCAACATAGTACTTATCGCCTAATTGCTGTATGTTTACGAAGGTGGTAAAATAATTAGTTAATTTAAATCATTCTACCTGATTAGTTTTTTTTGGTAAATGTTGAATGTAATTATTTGTAAAGATGTGTTAATATTATGTACAGAAAAACCAGTGCAATATTACTTACTTATAAAAAATTATTGATTATTTTATTAGAGTGATTATATTGATGAATTAATATCATAAATTTGCAGTAGCAAAAGAAATATCGTGTAAAAATGGAATCATTACCAGAAGAAATGCTAAGAGCTATTTTCCAGTATCTCCCAGTGTCCAGTCTTCTTCCAGCTGCATTTACATGTTCCCGATGGTTTAATATATTAAGAAGATCACTTCCTATTGTCAGGAATATATCTATTTCATTAGATGCCTTATCTTGTATAGCATGTTTTCAACAACCAACTGAATCGCAAATTTCATTTGCAACTTGTGTATGCTCAAAACATTCAGAAAGACGTGCCATTTTGTTCGAGCTCATATTTCAAACTGCTGGTAAAGAAATTACTACTTTAGTAATTGAAGATTCAAGTGTACCAAAGGTTATTATTTTTAAAGTTTATTCTGAATATTTTCAGATACTGAGAATTTACAAAAATTTTTTAAATAAAATCAACAACATTTATAATACTATACAGTATTTACACTTTGCATTCAAATAAGTCCTTGATTAGATTTATTTTTATTAATTTTTTCTCAATAAAACTATAATCTGTAGTTGTTTGAGAAAAATACTCTTTTACTTTTTTAGTATTGAAAAACAGAATAAAGTCATTGACTTATGGATACACTTTGTTTTAAAAGTGTAAAATTTAGTGAAGGATAAGTTTTTATTCAGCTAATTTTTAATTTAATTACAGGAAAATATGGAAACTCAAATTCCAGACGCAACAGTTCATGTACTTTTTAGCAATATACCTACGTGTGTGAAGTCATTACATTTTCAAGGTGTTGATTTTTCAAAAGTTCGCCCGTGGACATTTGCATTACTGGTGAAATTGAATGAACTTGAAGAATTATATATATTGGACACTGAACTTCCAATTGATAACGAATCATTACTCATTAGAATATTCTCTCCATCATTTACTACTTTAACCAATCTATCTATTACTAATAATGAACTGGTAAATTTTATCTTCTTTTATTGTTCTAAAAATTAAAATCGTCTCTCAATTTTCAAATAAAAAGAATGCTTAATAAATATTATAAAATAGCTTAAAAACATTATTGTTAAACACTTAGAGCGTATGTTTTTGAAGTTCACAATTTGCTTGAAATTTTCATTAATTTTGTTGCAGTAAATACAAAGAGATGTAAGATATGACTAATATGCTCGGTTTATTTTAAATTTGCTCATGTTTTCATTTTAATTTTACAAAAAAATCTTATCTCTTTAGTAATAAATGCTGTTTAATCAGTGTAAAATGGAAAATTTTTCAAATTAAAATGTAATTTTTCAAATTTATGCATATATTTTCTGTCTTAGATCACTGACAAATTCGCTCTAACCCTAGCCCAACGTTGTCCTCTTTTACAAACGATAAATTTAAATGGTTGCAAGCGCATTACTTCCTTATCTGTGTTTGGTTTTGTTGAAAACGCACCTCATCGGTTGACCGAATTAACGTTTATTCATGTACAAGCAACGATGTTCGATTTTAATATGGTAAAAATTGCTTCTTTCAATTCCATGTGAAATAGGGTGTTTTTGTTGATTGACCTTCTTAGGTTTTTATCCTTGAAAGTTGCATTTATTTTTACTAGAAAGAAACTTACAATGATTGAAAATGGGTGGTATTAAATGAAGTAATTCATTAACTAAAAAATTCATATAGCTGCACATTGAAAGAAAACTGTAATACGTAAAGCAGAGAAAGAATGTAGTGCTTCAATTTACATTAGTAACATCTGTATATGAAGCGGAATAATTTTTTCAGCATTTGTGCTTGATGTATAGCATTGTTTAATAACTCATTGTTATCAAAATTACATGAATTAATGCATAATTATTCTTCTCTGATACATGTGAGTACTGAATTCAGATGATGGTTTCCATCCTTTGATTTTCATCTGGTTTTCATCAACAGCAGTTCCTTGATGTGTATCCATGAAAAAGAGTCATTTTAATTTTTTTTTTAGTATTTTTACTAACTTTATTATTTTATTCGAAATTTCTTTCGTGAACTTATTAAAAATATTTTAGCTGCAAAAGTTTTTGTTGTCACCATTACTAGCTGGTGGTAATTTCTGGAAAGCAAATGCCCTAAAACTAGAAATTGGATTTGAACATGACGCAGTGTACTTGGAAAACATTCGTCTCAATAATTTACTGATCCTCGTTTTCATCTAAATTTGTATCGAAATTTGAGATCTCACCACTCGATAATTTACACAACTCTTATGTAAGTTACAAGGTTTTTTTCGAAACTTATACAAAAACAAAAAAATTAATTTATTTAATCGTCAGATAGACTAGATACTAGTGTCTAATTTTTCAGGTCAAGTATTTTGTAATCGTTTGTGATACCAGTGCGACTCTGCTTTGTGGTCATTATTAGTAGTAATATGACTCGGGTATTATTGAAAGGCTAAAAAGGAAACCATTGTTCCAGTATTATTAAAAATAATTCAGGAAAAGCTATATGGGTCTGGGTCAGTTGTCACTTTGCTATTTTAATAAAAGAACGAGTCAATGAAATGATCTAATTGCATTTGCTAAGTTTATTATTGTACTAATCTCAAGATTTTGATGTACTCACCATAAATGATATAACCTATTGACTTAATTCTTGTTGAAATATTTTGACTGCGTTTAGTGGGGGGGATCATATCATACGTTTGAGAAAGTTTCGAAATATTTCTTGTATCATTTTATGCAAATTTTTTTTAGTATTATTATGCTGCTAATGAGCCCGAACAATGCTGTTAGCGTCAACTGTTTTAAGAAAAGTATTTACACTTATGAATAAATAACTTTTGACAAGTAAGAGTCTTGTTTGCATGTAATAAGTACTAATTTTTACATCACTAATTATATGTTTAATCGATATTAATGGTATCGAAAGTCCAAATAGCAGGACGTGTATGAGTCCTGTAAGTGATATGTAGACCTGCACGGACGGGACGAAAACATTTACATACTTGAACAGACGAGTGAAATTTGCGGTGATGTATTTAAAACTATGGCATCTTATGCAAATAAAAGTGAGGGCAGACTCTGTTCAGAATTTCAATAAAATCGCGACACATACACAACGCATAAGTTACTAAGCTAGACTGAGAATGGGCTATTCATTAAAACTTGATTGCTAAAAGCATGGGAGTTATGGAGATGTTACATTTGCACAGTGAGCTGTATTTTATTAGGGCCGCGTTTTAGTTTAGGCAAGTAATGTTGGTGGATCTGATGTTCTATTTGTTAGATTCTCGAATTATCTGTATTCTCAAGCATACTTTTAGTGGTTCAGTTTGATTCAAGTTCAGTTCAATTTAAGTATGTTTCTGTCACAGTTAATCTTATTTATAACTGGAAAATGATTTTCAAGCAATAAATTGTTGCCAGTAGGTTATCAGTTCATTGTAGTAAATGTAGAAAACAATTTGCATAGTCATTAGTTTTGTTGGCATGGTAATTTTTAGTTCATTATCAGGATAGTCTAATGCAAAGTAATAGAATATCTTTTAAATACAATCTTCTTGCTTTCATGAAATAATTTCACACATGCTAATGACGATGTAGGTTGGATACATTCTCATATTGTGTAATGGAGATTAACTGAAATAACTATTCTGAAGTGCAGTCTCATTAGGTATCGAAAATGTCAAAGAGAGGACGTGGTGGAGCATCCGGAGCAAAATTTCGGATTTCGCTCGGTCTACCAGTTGGTGCTGTGATGAACTGTGCAGATAATACCGGAGCTAAGAATTTATTTGTTATTGCTGTATACGGCATAAAAGGACGGTTGAATCGGCTACCTAGTGCCGGCGTTGGTGATATGTTTGTTGCGTCGGTAAAGAAAGGGAAACCAGAACTGCGAAAAAAAGGTTTGCATTGTTATAAGTGTTCTCTCTCTAAAATTTGCACACTATGTGTAATTGTAGTCAAAAAACATCCTTCGGTAGCTAGAACAACCGTAGTTAGTCGTCATTCATTGTAATATTAGTTTCCTGAATATTGTTGATTACATAGTTCATTAATTAATGCAATGTACAGGAAATTTTAATTTTTTTAAGGTATGTTACAAAAGTAGAATAGTTTACATGATATGATAAGCAGCAAGTAGCCAGTGATGATGATACAAGGATGGTTTCGCAGTTATAGCTGAGTTAATCATGAGGAATTCCTTGGCTGTCTGAGGCTTACGAAAACAAAGATTGATACTGTTTGCTTGCTTCGACTTCAAATTTCTGTTATGATAAATTATTGCTCTATAGTAATAATTCAATTCCGTCAGCATCTTAAGAAACTCGAATCTTACTTATAAATGTTACTCATTATATCCTTATTCCTTATGTCGAAATTAATAATTTCATTCCAGTTTTACAAGCAGTGGTAGTTCGGCAACGAAAACAGTATCGACGGAAAGATGGGTCATTCATTTATTTCGAAGATAATGCTGGAGTCATTGTCAACAATAAGGGTGAAATGAAAGGTTCCGCTATTACAGGACCTGTCGCAAAAGAATGTGCTGATCTGTGGCCTAGGATTGCGTCAAATGCTGGGTCGATTGCTTGAATATTGCTTTGTTAAATCTTGTACTAACCTGCGATAAAACAGATAATGAACAGTTTTCCTCAAAATTTTAATAACTGGATAGATTTCAAGATTATAAAACTTCGAGCTCCCAGAAGACCCATGCGCAGCATTGGGTACTGAATTATGGTTAGTAATTTGGGTTAGTGCGATGCATAATATAAGTTTAATGCTTGTTCAATATCGACGTTATTTTTTGTTTCCAATTTAGATTAGAATGTTGGTTTTGAATCTAGGATTTGGAAAGCGTATCACTGAACTAGTACTAAAATGCATGGAGTCAAATTAGGTAAATAGAAATAAGTCCAAAATACAGTCACACTGTTCGATTACAAAAGTGTAAAAAAAGTGTCTACAGCAGGTTTATTTGACACACACATTCGTTTAGAGAATGCATTAGCATCACGAGTAAATATATCACTTCTAGATATTCAATTTCATGAGTTGTTTCTTCAGCTCGCCGTAAACGACAATATTTATAGTACGACCGTCATACCTGTCACTGTTTTACATATTGCTGGTTACGGCAAAAAAGTCAGGTCATTTACAGTTAACTAGTCACCACAACAGCTCCATCACTTTACTCTTGACACATATCATCTGTAATTGTTTTTCCTGATAATGAGATCGGTGCATAATTGAACAACGCATTTTTGATCATTTGGGTCATCATTCCATGAGTAACTTCACTATTAACCTAAACCAAATATATGACCGCAATACAAGATCAAGTAAGTTTCAAAGATATTTTTTGATTAGCTTGCAGAGTATAGCAAAACTATGTCATAATAAGTAAAGAAAAACGAAAGAACAAACCTTTTTCGTATCTTTGATTACTTTCATTAACTTTTCCGATGCAACCGAATCTGTACGCGATCCTTGGAGAAATCTACATTTACCTAACTGAAAGAACAAACTTCACTGATCTAATAGCAAAAAGCACTAATGGAGACGGTGTCAGGAAAGAAATTCACAACTTACATTCTGAATCTTCTGAGCAAGATCATTCAACTGTGCAGTAACATATGACGAATTAGTAATCAGCGAATTGCTAGACAACGTACTAACCCAGTATGTATTCCACAGTGAATCTAGTAGGCATGAGTCCAAAGATGACTTAAAGTATGTCACCTCCAAAGGGTAGTACTGAAATAGTTCGTGATTACTAAATGACGTGAACGACTGTCCTATATGTCTTTATTCTGTTTCTCTTCACTGGAGCCAACGTTTGAATTCATTGGACGATAATACAAAGCCTTAGTCACACATTGAAGCACGTATTTTTAATTCATATCGAAATATGCCCTTCACTCGAATCATGCAAGTTAAATAAGTTTCACTTTTGCAAAATGAATGCTGCACAGTATTATAATTATAGTTAACAATGCTGTATTGTGCACTTGAAATGTTTGTAAGAGAATGGATCTCATGTTAAATATTCTTATCAATACACACACAAACGAAAAGGGACAAAAAAGAGTTAATATATAAAGAGTAATTCAATTCAATACCTGTTTACAATGAACACCAAAATCCTCGATTTTATTTAAAGGAATCGACTGATACTCTGAAGGAGTCTCATCAGGAGGCTTATAACCTTTTGGATAAGTTCGAAAAGCGCCCAGTTCTACTTTTCCAGCTGATACAGTTCGAACAGGATCAATCTACATAATAAGCAACACCTTCAGTAAAAACAAAAAAAATTAGATCTGAAGTTCAAGATAGAAAATAGGAAATTCAAATAAGATTACATACAACAATCGCCACAAATGGCTCTTGATACTGCTGATTTAGAGCTTGAGTTGACACATCTATTCCACTCAACCAACAACCATATCCTGGATGGCTATGGTACCAACCTACGACCTTTAATACAGTTCAGCTTAAAGAAAAGTTCTACAGGAGTGCATTTACAAAGTCTTTTTTTCTTGAAATGAAGAAAAATTAATTTAAAAAATGAAAATTAAAAAATGACTTTTTTTTAAACGAAAAGTAACATTTCTCAAAGTAAAAAGTAGAAGAATATGTATACTGAACCTTATGCAATCTTCCAACAGCTTCTGAACTATCAGTAAAAGTTGTCATGTACTCATATGCCTGCACTTGAGCGTTAACACGAGTTTCGGTTCCTTCAACAGGTAAAGCAAAACTGTCTACAACAACCAATGTTCTTGCATCAACTTTACCTTGCACCAATCCCATAACTTCCAAATTACCCCCACTTTTTGAATGCATTACCATTTTTAATAGTGCCAACGCTGATATTTTGATTTCCTGAAAGTTAAAATAGGAGCAATTTTCAGCATAAGTCAAAGATACGTATAATTGAATATCTTTTAACAAAAGACTGAGTTTAACTAACTGAAAAAAAGGTCACTGTAATCGCTTTTGTAGCTAAAAAGTTATTGGAAATGAAAATTTGATTCGTGGCATTGCGTAGACGAAAATCTTTGTCAGCATTTTGAAAAATTATAGCTCAGGGTAATACTAAACAGATGGATAATATTCGGAAAAATTTGAATCAATTCATTTAATAAAACATTTATGTACAGTAAGATGAATATGGCGTTGAAATTCTGTAATCAAAACATAATATTTCGCTGTATGAAAAATTGTAATATGTAAAAGAATAATTGTACTTTTTCAAATTTACTTTTACAGTACCTGTTTCTGGATTCAAAATACAGTTACTGTGCAATGCAATGACGTAAAGTCTTAGAATTTATATTAAAATGAAATTAAGTAATACTTTGAAATAATGAGGGTCTTTTTCCCAAGGTTTTGCAGCTCGTATAGCCTGTTGTTCCACTGTATCATAACGATAAATCATTTCACAGGAATCAACTTTATTTTCCATCTGCCATGTTTGATAAGCCATTGATGGGCCACTAGACATTGAAGAATCCTCTAATTTTTGATCACCACTCATAATTTCTAAAAATAACTTACATAATATAATTTAAATTAGTTAATACAGTTAATAACGACATTTCAGATGACAACTATGAAAATGAAAAATAATTAAAGACCACATTGAATTTAGCTTTGATAGAATGTTCTTTAGTTGCTTGTACTACAAATTCTACAAAAATTCGCACAGAGAACAAATCTCACATCACAGTACCATTTAATTTAACTCATGTCTCAAGTAACTTTGGTTAAACGGTATTTGGTGGTCGGCCGCAATATTCAGTACCAATTAAAAGTAAGTCTGTTGTGATAATTAACTTATCAGTAATCTGGATCAGTTGAATGATAGTGATTCAACTCTTCAGATTTCCGATTAGTCAATACTAATTTATGATTATTTCTGATGTTTTCGGTTCTGAATGCATGTAAATCAAATTTAGATCATGAAAAATAATTTCTAGATAAGTTTACGTTCAATATCTACCAAGTGTTTGAATTTTGGATTAGTGACAGTATTCAACACTTAGCACTTACAATTACAGTGACAACAGAGACATTACATTGTAATCGGTGGCAATGGCAACTTTATCAAAGAATTAAAGAGCTGAAAGTATGGCAGTTGTGAGATATTAAATCCGCTGGAGGTAACGTCAGAAAATGCTTCGGATAATACTTTGTTGGGCTATGTTTTGGAGTGCTGCAGTGTGATGGATTCTACAGTACCGGCCAAGCGATTTTCACAGGTCGTTTTCGCATTAATTCTTGCCTTAAGTTTCTATTTCTATATGGTACTGTTTATATCTATTTGCATGTTTAATTCGTATTTATGATTATGAATGTGGGTGAAATTTATAGATATTAAGTTGTAAAATTCTTCTTTTAATTCTTAAAATCACTTTAAAAAATGAGAAAGATACAGAAGTTATACTGAAGTTTGATATTACTGAAATGGCATTATCTATTTCTGCTTTAATAACATGAATTTATATTTTCAAATTTCTGTTTAAAATTTAGAACTAATAGAGTTAGTTTAAGATTCACAAAGAAAGACAGAATTTTATTTTATTGTTTTATTTGTCAGGATATCAGTTATAATTTATATACTTGTAGTAGAAGAGATATACTGAGGTTAAAGTTTTGATTCATGTTGTTAAACTAGAGTTCATTTGATGTTTTACGATCACAAAATTCATGCATAATAGTTTGCACACTTCATGTGAGGATATAAAAGTCAGAATTTATGCTATTAAAAAATATTTATAGAGTTAACGTAGCAGTGAAGGTCTAGAATTCTTCTCGGTATGGAGTGTGCTACGTCTCTGATTACTTCAGGTATTCGAAAAAAATGCATCCATGTATTCTTGTGGGTATGTTCGTGTCTGCAAAAGTATAGTTTGGCAATATGAAAGTCTTGTATAATGCAGACGGAAAGTCTTTATTTGTTGAAAAATAGGAAGCATTAATTTAACCAACAAACACAGATCACTTAATGTAGTCCGAATATTCTCACCCGTAGTAGTATAAAAATTAATTTTTGGTTTTTGTCTTTAGCTCAGTATTTTTGTTTCCAAAGGAGTGAGTCGATAGTACTTTTTTTCTCACCTTTTGTAGTTCTGTATCGAAATGCATATTTTGTAGTATATTTTAAATTTTATTATTTCTCTTTTTTTTCTTTTGTTTATCAGTTTGACTGAGATAGTGGATAGATAGCGATGTGCGAATTCCTGATCGTATTTTGGTCCCAGCTCTAACGTCCAGTTAATTCAGTTGTATGGATTGTAGATATCTGCAAGCGTTCGCGTTAACAGAGCACGTCTAAAAAGTTGCATGTAGTTTTACTAACTACTGGATCTTCTCTAATAGCAATAGCAATTTAGACGTAGTTGATTATTTGGTGTTGGAATCCTTGTATGTCTTTGACTCCTAGTAGTCAGTTACTTTGTTTCTCCTTTAATTATAGTATGTGTTGCAGTTTGAAAAAAGTTGAACTGTAAATAATCTGATTTATCCATCACTAATTTCGGTGCTTGCAGTTGTACATTGCTAAGTCACAATAGTGCTGTTATGTTCACTTAAAAATCTGATATGTATTCTGCAAATTATATTTAAGTCAAAGCTGATAATGGAAATATTTCTAGATAAAATTTTATTGAACAAAGTGAGTGGTCAAGAAAGTTTTTTGTTCCGTACTTGTAACGTCTTCTGTTGTTTTCAACTCTGATCTTAGTTTCGATTTTTTAGAGCAATTTTCATTGTTTTATTTTTTCAGAGATATCAAGTTATCACATTCGCCGGGAAGGATAGTTTTCTCTGCTGTTACACCAAGACATTCCATATCTTATAATGAAGACGTCGAGAAACATCAAAAAACGCCTCGTTTTTATATGCAATTGGAGATATGTTTGTTGCTATGTATACCTAATGAAACCTTCAAATTATGGTTTCTGTGATTCAGAAAGTTTCATTAACATGTTCAGAACAACATTGGTTATTTTTTTTGTTTTTGTTGATGATTTTTCCAAATCAAATGCCACTGACTTTCTTTTTCATAAAGCATCAGAGCTGGAGGTTTGTTCATTATATGTGATATATGTACACGTGTGTTTCCATGAATGATTGCGGTATATTTGTTTCAAAGTTATCGAATTTAAAATTGCTTGAAAGTGAATTCTCATGTGGCTTCAAATGAAGAGTTTATGATTATTCTTTGGAAATATGAAGCGCTCTCATGAAAATCAAATATGAAAAGACTGTTTCAGATTAGATGTGATAGTTAAAAGTTCTGACTTATTGCTCTCCTTGCCTTTAGAATGTAACAGTCAGTAATGGTGTTGCTGTTTCTTGAGTCTCTAGATTTTGAGAATAGTAAGGAGTACTAATTATGCTGCAAAGTCAAATATTGGTGGTTGCTAGAGGACGTACTGTGTTCAAAAAACTATCTTCAGTTGGTGAGCGAATTGTTTTAATGCATGGACGTACATCCTTTCAAGTGAAATGCCTTTGTTAACACTGAATGGTGGTGTTTGAGTGATATTCAGCTTACATTTTGCAGACAAAATTCGTTAAAGTTTGCATATAGTTATTTACGGTCAGTTGTGAACAGACGTACTTCATACGGTTAATTGTAAATGCAGCGTAAAATTTAAGAGCTTAACAACAGTAGTCTATGGTTGGATTTAATAGTTTAACAATGGTAGTCTATGGTTACTGAAAGTGTCTCACGCAACGATTTTTGTAAGATCTTTTGTACGAGACATATTTTTGATTCGTTTGGGAGATTCAGGGTAGATTTAGTTCCAAAAAGCTGGCTGACTGTAAGGAACTGGAAGTTATAAGCTCCAAGTATTTGTATGGTGAGGTTTACTTTTATGAGTGGTTGGGTTTCATTTTCAGTCTTGTAATCAATAGTTTGTGCTTCATTTCCACCCCGCGGGTCTAGTATTTTCTTGAATGTCTGTACCTATTTCTGGCGCTAAGGATGATCGTTTGGATGACATCGTTCATGAAGATCGCATCAAATTTCATGCTGCAATATACAAACTTCCTGTGCGGTACATTTTCTTGTCTACTTTTTGTTTTTCAAGGTATTATGTAAAAGAGACACTGTGAAAGTAACTGTATTAGTAAAAGTTCACGTTATTTATTACAATATTAATATCATTTTTTACTCCTAAGCCTAACTGTTCTATATCTTTAGCCTTATATGTATATTTGCATATTATTCATCCATTCAGATTGATTTTAATTTTACATCAGTTGCTACTATTTAATTATTTTTCACCATCAAAAGGTTTAGTAATTTGTTGAACTCTTTCAGACAGATAGCAGAATGGATTATGCAGAAAACTGAGACATTAGACTCTTACATTTATGAGATAGTTGTGAAACGTCTAAGTAAGACTGCCAATGAATTTGATAGTCAAAATAAAGATATATTACGAAAATGTATACAGAAATGCTTTCGTGATGTCTTTATACAATATTCGGGTAATACTGATCTCAAAATTCTGAAAACTTTATTGAAAGTTCAGAGGGAGTTGGATGTCTCAGCGTATCAGGTATGTTATTTAATATTTATTGGTATATTTATGTTTCAAAGACTATTTTTCCTCTTTTCTTTTCTGAATTAAATATCTTTCATTTTTAATGTAGCAATTTTTGTGGTTATGCTCATTACCGAAAGCTGTAAAAAAAAAGTGGACTTTAATTTCTACAACGATACCTGCACTGCAATGTGATGAGGTAATTTTTAAATTATTGTCTTTATTTTACTTTAATTATTTGTTAGATTTATGTGAATACTTTTGTTAATCGTCTTATTGAATATGTTATGGCGCTTTTTTACTTCATTGGATTTTAAACTGCGTAATAAAAATGTATTTCAGTTGGCGTGTTAATAATCTAATTAATTAATGAGCAAACTTGTTCGATGTAAATCCACTCTTTAGCTTTTATAAATTAAAAAAAACAAACAAAGAAGACAGACAAAAATAGAGAATCGGATATTTTATGCTTTTAGTGACAATTTATGAATTTTCAGACATGCAACGATATTGAAAATATACTGATGGCTAGTTTATGGGAGGCTTCAGCATGTCAATCAAATGGCTGTCCAACATCAGATTGTGTACTGGCATGGTCTATTAGTGATAAGAGTGATTCCGAGACCTTCGCTCATTTCATAGCAGATTGTTTGACTTCATCAAATCGGTTCGTTCAGTTTATTCTAATCATTTCTACTTATCATTATTTTAAAACATATTAACTAATACTTATGGCGGAAAATGATTACATACTATTTAGTTGACAGTATGTTACAGTTTTGAAAAGAAAACTGTCTTCTCATTCATCTATTGAATAAATTTGCTGTACCGCACAGTAATTTCTCAGTTACTGCAAAAATATTATATTTAAAAGCTTCTTGATTCGTTTTTCAAGAAAATGAAAATAAACTTCATTCGGTTAGAAATTCAAAGGAATATTATTACTCTTCATTACTGCTTCATATAAAAGTGTCGTTTCAGAATTCGACGTCAAAATTGCTCACGATTTTGGCTGACTAAATTGAACTCTGGTATCGATAGTAAATTCATTATGAAAAAAGCAGCTGCAGTCATATTGCAAATGATTTCAGATGAAAAGCAATATGCTAAACAAACTAACTGCAGTTACGAAATTACTAAGTGTGAACTGCGTCAATTGAGTTACGTCGATCATTTCTATGATTCAAATCCAGAAAAACTTGATGATGACATAATTTGGTTGCGCTTCGATCGTCTCTTATATGCTTGGATTTCCATTCAAAAATTTTTCATTTGCAGTCTGGATAAGAATGAGTCCGATTTATTACAGAAATGTTTAACTTCATATCATTCAATATTACGCCTGGAAGCATTTAATTTAACAAACAAATTAATGAAAAAGAAAATGGTAAGTTTTGTGTGGATAAAAGTTTTGTTGTTTTACTAAATTAATTATAATTCTACTGTTTAATTATTACAATTTAATCACTAAAAGAATTTAATGATGGTAACTAAGAGATATGCAATTAAAGTTAGTTCAATTTTCCCTTTTTTTTCTCAGTCTATTACAATTTCATTGTCGTTTAGCTCAGTCTTCCTCATCAGTTTGGAAGTAGTTTCAAATTTTTTGTGCTTCAAAATTTGAATACTAACGACAACAATTTGCGTGGCATTATTTGCAATCACATTCGAACATTGAGTGATAAAGCACGTAAGCGCTTAGAAAAAGCTTTGGTGCAGGAACTTGATGACATTTGGTATAATAAGAGGGAATCTCGTGAAATCAGTTTTATTTTTGATCTTTTGAAGCAGTGTGGTTTTGACGGATGGTTTGATCAATCGCAAGAAATGTACACTCTAATTGATCATGATAATGCAGAAATAAGGTGGGGAACCTATGCTACTATTATCTATTCTAATTCTACATATGAATTAGTCAGTGATAAAAAGTATTGGATGAAGTGTTATGATTGATACATTTCAAAGATATTGTTATACAAAATTCTGTTGTCCTAAGGTGATTTTTGCTTAATGTATTTACATTTAATTGAACTCAAGTAATGTTGTTATATTTTTATTGTTCAGTTTCAGATCAAAATTTATAACATGTTTATCGTCCCTACAAAGGAGTTCACAAATTTTTCTTGTAGAAAAATTCATAGAAATGCTCAGTAATTCTACTACAATTGGATTAAGCGAATTTGTGGTGTTATTACTGCAGTTTAAGCAACCAAGGGAAATTTTTGATTTACTGGAGATCTCAAAAACATCTGATTTAAATGGTAACATGTTTAAAATATTCTTTTCATCAAGGAGATGTAAAGTGGCATTATTTTTATCAAAGCAGCGCTCTCAAAAATCATAATTTTCAGTTTGATAATTGTTTTATTGAGTAAGAATTTCGACGTGTTATAATAGTCTCTAACTTTGTGAATCGTTATTTATTTGTATTATGTTTTGAAATTTTTATTTCTCAAATTGCTTTCATTTTAGTTATGAAAATTATATTGATCTCACTGTTGCAAAATTCTACTTGTGAATTATCGTTTGATCTTTCATCCTTTGTGAACATTTGTATCGAATCAAATACTGATTTCCTATTACTCAGCGGAAGTGAGCATATTAGACAGTGCACATCGCTACCCGAACTATATAAAAGATTATATCCGTCGATAGAATATTGTCCAACATTGATGATAAGTAAGGAACAACGTAACGCAGTTGATCAGTATTCCCAAATGTTGAAAGCAAGTTATTATTTATTTTATTTTATTGCACTTTTCATCATTCTCTTTTCTAGTAAGTACCGGAATTTCTAAAGGGTACTATTAATCATTATCATATCAAATTTCAGCAGTAAAATAATGTTACAAAGTTTCCTTCTGTTAACATATGTATGGAATACTACTTATTGAGTAAAATTCTCGGAAAATTTTCATCTCTTTTAGTTCCCTTTACCTTTTGTCTCATTACTTATGTGTTGGAACTTGTATAAACTTAAGAGATATATTCTTTCTGATATTATCCAGTGGAAATTTTTTTATTTTTCGTTAAAATTGAAATTTTTTATTACAAAGTTTTTAGGCTACAGAATAATGTCTATTTGAAATTATCATGCACGCAAGTTTTATTTTTCAGGTAAACTGTGAATTGTTGGCATGTATTTCTGAAAGAATAGGGCTGCAGAATATTATCATGAATGCTTATGATTCGGTTTGGAATGTACTGATGCGCAGTCGTCATAAAGGTGTGATTGATGATTGTGCTATATACTTCAGTAGAATAACCAATTGCTGCATTAAAAATAATATGTTCAATTTAGTTCATCAGTACTTCAGTAAAGTAAGCCAATATTCCTGTTACTGTCATTGTCACTCGTATGGAGTTCGGAATCTCGATTTTTTCATTTCTATCAAAAACTAAGAGGTCTCATTTTAGTTAGAAACAGTGATTACTCTTATAATTTTTTCTTATCACTCCAAGAATGTTAGTAATTGTGGAATAATTCCTCTCGCTATTCAATAAAAAATATAGCATAAGTTTTTTAATCTTAAACCCCTTATATTTCACTTTTATTTATATATTATTTAAAAAATTTTGAGTGTTAAAAGATTTATATAGCATACTTTCATACTCGTTTTTACTGTATCCCTAAAAAGTATAATAAATTTAATACTTCATCTTTTCCTGATTTTAAGACCAGAGAATTATTCTTGGATAAAAATTGTGTGACTCGTAATTTGGCATTTTGTTCAATATTCAAAATATTTCACGAGATTATTCCTACCAGTGTTACTGATTTTCTCTTTGGGGATGCTGCTGTGCACATGACATGGGTGGCTGTGCGACAAATGAAAGTATTGAAAACTCTGCTGTGTATGACATGCTTTGGTACGTTTGGTGCTATATGTTATAAATAAAATATTGATTTGATTACCACATATTTCTAAAGCTTTTGTCCAAAATTTTTTGTATTGTTATTACTGTCAATTTTTGTAGAGAAACAAATATGTTCATTTTTAGATGTAACTTCTTTTGCTCGAACAATTTTTAAGTCAACACTAGAATCTTATCGACATGGTGAATATGTAGTACGAAGTACAGCGAGTCATTGTTTTGGTAAGTTTCATGTTTCAGGAAGCCATAATTTCCACGTTGAATATCTCAAATAATAAGCAAGAAGTATATTTAAAAATTTTTTAGCTGCTTTCGTCCACAAACTTGTAGATGACGTAGAAAATGGAATGCCACTTTATATGTTTCTTTCGCTATATAAATCTTTATGGGAGGAATACATTCAACAATTTGAACAGACAACAGTACATGATCCAGCTCTGATATTTTTGCTTTCGTTATTGCATACTCTACACTTTGTGAGCGTATCATTTTACTCTGAAAATCAGTTGAAGTGAGTTTTTTGCATTTATTTAAAATGACATGTGAAGTAAAGATTTTCTTATATACACTTATGTTTCGAAAATTATTAAGATAAAATTTGAATTATGGAAAGGGCAAAATTTTAATTGTGACTTTGTAGAATACAATTTCTAACTAATATTTCATTGTTTTTTATAGAAATCTAAAAAAGATAGTAAGGAAGCTCGTTTCACTACTCGTGGCTAACTCTGATTTCCGAATCAATCGCCTGATTGTATCTTCTCTATTAAATTTAGTGCCTTACAGTCATAAACTACTGGCTCGAATAAAGGTGATTATGAACCGAAAATTGCCCTTAAATATTATGGCAGCAGTGGAATTTGCTGTCTTAAAATTAGAACAGTAAGTCTGATTTTTTTACAGTTAGAAATATATTTATTGATATTGGGAAGTATAGAATATTAAGATTTTGTGATTCTGAGATTTATGATTTAGATCTTTATAGTTTCGTATTTTCATGAGGAAAATGTGGAGTAATGCTCAATTTTGCCAAGAATTGTCACCCAAGACTGCTTTGCTACCTGTTTTTATGCAAAAAATTTCGAACTTCTTGCTCGAAAGACAATTTTATTGTTCTGATCAAACCGAAGCACTACTGGTCGAAATTGAAAAATATGCATATTCTTCAAAAGAACTGAAGCGACTACATGCAGCCCATGCACTAGTGGTGCTTTCGCTTAGTTCATGTAGTCTATTTTTCGATACTCCATATAGATACAGGCCTGTTTTTATTCATAGTATAAGTCATGCAGTATAATAAATATGCAGTAGTTTGATTCCCAGATGTTAGTAACACTAATTCTTTTCTCTCACATGTCGTGATTTATCAATATCAGAAATATCATCATTTGATTGCACTGTACTTCATACAGTTACAAAATTTGTAGCTCATTAACAGTACTTTCACATATTTCAGATTTATTGCTTGTTGTCGTAAACTTTTACTTGATGAAGTTGAGTGTATTACGCGTGTTATGTCTCGTCTAGCGATTCCTTTTTCCAGCACTTCTGTTTCTGACGACTTATTGTCTTACTCATGGAATCCATCAATAAAACTAAAGGTCATTACTTACTGACTGCTTAAACTTTTTGAGAAGATTGCTTGATTCTATTTGCACTTCGTGAGAGAACATTTATAAAACAAAGAACTTCGGAGAGTTTCTTTACAGGCTATCTCGTGGTTTTCGCAGAAAAGCTGTACTTGTTAAAAAATTAGCGACTGAAGCATGGCTAGCTGAAAAACTTTTTCAAAGCAACCTCTTTGAACATTTTACTTCTATATATGATCTCCCGTGTTTTGTATTTGTTCTCACTCTGTTACAATCTGTTCGTTGATTTCGTCCCTAAACATGTCTATTAATTTTGACTCTGCTGGAATCGCAAAACAGCCATTGATATGGGAAACAATTTCAAGTGGTATGAATCCTGCTTTCAAGAAATAAGAAATAGATTAAAAACTAGAGAAGCAGTACTGAATACACAAAATTTTTTGCTGACGAGGGATTTTTCTATGAATTATTCAGAAAGGTGTAGTGTATCCTCTCCTATTTAATCGGATCCTGTCACAACATATCTCCGCGAACTTTTCTATCCCATCGCTCAGGCACTAATATTTTATTTGTTTTTCTTGTGCGCAAGAGAAGTTTGTTGATTACTTATTTTTAATGAGGGGCAAAATTCATTTAAAGCGGAGGTCGTGATATATGTGTGCATTTTGTACAAGAATGATAATTTAAGAGTTATACGAGAACAGTTTATAATTATATTTGTGCGTTATGTGCGAAGAGTAGCTCTCGCTTCGTCCAATATTTCACGCTTGATACGTGGGCAATCCGGATATAATTGCAGCACTTGGTGGCACACTTCGATGCAGTCAAAGAGTTTGCGGCATTTAAGATAGCTATGAGCCAATTTATAGCCTGAATTTACATGAGTTAGTCGCTAGATATCTGTTTTTGTGTTCTAATCATTCACCTTTGGTTCTAATTCTTATAAGACATTTTTGCATGATTGTGCTTAACATCCCCCGCAATGCTAAATGTTCAAAATATTCATTATTTGTGAGCTAGGTTTCACGTAATCTACCTCTGACTATTATAGTTCCATTTCTGCTCAAACCGGTACCGTAAATTTTCTTTAATCATGAATAACCACAGTGTCTAATTAAAAATGTACATAACAGAAGACACCTTACCGATGGATGGATTGCTTTGTTTACCTATTCTCCAAGATTCTTCATAGTTGTTCGCTGCTTCGAACCATTTTTGATCCCTTTCATACAAGAATCCCATGTATTCGTAAGCTTTTACCGAACTCTGAAAATACGCTACTTGTAATTAATAATTAAAAGTAGATTTCATCCTACTGTTTCTTGAGTAGAAGATGGACTCTGATTTTAGAACTACGAACAAACTGTCAGTTAATATATTTTTCTTTATTTTCGATAATAATGATAGGTCTTCGCAGAGGAATTTCTCGTTTGAGATCAGTATATTTGCATGAAAAGATACCATATTGTATCTTAAAACAGTTCGTAATATTGCAATTGCTTGATCACTTTTGCCTTGAGTGATATAAATACCAGCTAGTAGCAACCAACCTACAAAGTATCTTAAAGTTCACTGAAAAGTTAGGATGTAGCTGCGAAACATTTTCTGTGCTTATCAGTAAAATATTCAACAGTTTTCGAACACGTCAAAAATTTTAAAACGTTTGCAATTGTAAAAACAAATCAGGCTTCGATTATGAATTTAAAATTAAGAAAGCTAGAAGTTACATTTCTCCAAGTAGTCTGCATCTTGCAAAGTCCATGTATAATTAAGGACTCGTTTGAGTTGAGCTTTTGCTTTAGGTACTTGCTTAAAAATTATATAAGCCTGAGCTGCACCAAGCAACGCTCCAACGCTCAACATTGCCTGAGAGATTACTGACAGTTTATCACCTTCATCGTGAATTTTTGCATAAAAGTATCTAATTAATGGTATGATCACTACTACTCGAGTGATGAGTACCATTCTATAGAATCATGTGTTATGCTCATTTTATGCGAATCAATAAAAAGTAATTCTCCTCTATGCATGATAAAATTGTAAAAATTTAATGTATATTCAAATTCAAAAATAAAACGTACCGTATTTTCATTTTCTATCATGTCGAGAAAATTTGTTAGTGCTTTTTGCACATCCGCTTGACTGCTGCTTGCTAACAAAATAAAATTTTCTATTAGCTGATATCTGTAATCCAGTCCTGGTTTATACTGTAATTCCTGCAAGATGTATTTTTATTTCGGAATCTCTTTACGAAACGAGAAGTTCAGCAACACAATTTACTAACAGATAGTTTAAGATGATTCGTGATAACATACTTATGGCACTCAAATATTCTCTACTTACTTTTTTTTACATTATTTCAGCAAAGCAAAGTAAAATTTAAACGATGAGCATCATTTCTTAAAATTACACGTGATGTTTAACGTAATGGATGAAACGTTTTCAGAAATTAATTTTTAGAATTGTAAGAAACAGATGACATGTTCAACAAAAGCATGGAAATAGTAAATGTATGATATGATGGTGGAAACAGCGTAATTAAATAAGATCTTACTTTAAAATAACATTCCGCAATGCTTTTACCCTTTTCTCGTTCGCTTTTATCATTGGTACTGAAATCAAAATATAATTTTTTCTTGCATAAAATTAACGCTTGTCATATTTTTAATGCTTTTGACTATAAATAAATGTTTTCACAACGAAAGTTTGAAAACTAACGCATTTGACTGCTGGTTATATTCATACATATCACATACAGTAATCTTATTAATAAGACTCAAGCATATCTCAATCATATTATAAATAGCACGTTCACCCCATTCTAGGTCACGTCTTGCTTGACTAAACAAGTGTAGTGCAGCATTTGGTCGGCCCGTATACCTAAAACTAACAAGTGCATTACATTTGCAAAAATAATATGATATAATAAATTAAACACAAGCGAAGTAACAATGAATATTTAAATATTAAAGCACTAATTTGAAGTAAGCATTCACTGACCATTCATCAAGACCTTTGCAGTAGTTAAAACCAGCGTCAAGAACGGCTCGTGGCTTATTTTCAAGAGCATTTTTTAAATATTTTTCCGCTTGTTGTATATTACCTCCACGCCAACTTAATTCTACACATCTTGCAAGTGCGTGATATTGATCTAAGCATATGGATACTAGTTTTATTCAGTGTTAGTTTTAAGCATTCTTGTTTGATCTGTATTACGCTAGATTAAGCGAAAATCTAAGGAAGAAGTTTATTCAGTTGTTGAAGTTAAAAATTTAATTCCTCTATAGCCATTCTAAATTGTCAAATGATAAGATTAGAAAAATAATAATAAATCGAAAAATGTTTATACTTGGATTTTTGTCCAGAAATTTAGTGAAATGAATCGTTGCTTTTTCTGTTTCGTTGGACTGATACCATGAATCTGCCATCATCTCAAACAAGAACTCATTTCTAATACTACACTTATTATAAAAATATGGTAAAATAAAAAGGATCATTCGTTTATTTTATTTCATTTTTACTTTTTAAAAACAAACATAATCTCACAATTTACCATGGTAGCATCAGCATTATTTTGGTCAATGTTGAGAATCAACTGGCAGTGCACATTGCATGCATCCAAATTACCCAGCGAAAGATGTATATTCGCAAGTGTTGTCATTGTCTGAATTTTGTATTCTTTCTGTAGTTAATTGTACATCAAATTTATACAATGAAAGTGACACAAAATAAGAAATTAATTTTCGACTTGCAGCTTAACTTTATAACATTTCTTTTTCTGATGCTTACAAGCATAATTATTTGAAAAATGTAAGCTTTATAGTTGAATTTACACTCTCACAGAATTAGTGTTGGTATTTAGTTAATATAATACAATATTTTAGGATATGCCATAGAACTTTCAATTTTTTCCCGACTTTCAATATCTTTTACTCTTAAGTTATTCTTACTTTTATATCAGTATTATTTAAGAAGATCGCTTCGTTATACATATCAATTGCTTTATCTGCGTCCCTTCGATTCCAGTACAGTTCTGCTAGCTGACAACATAAGCTGGAAGTAAAGTACTGTTTTTCACACTTAAATCAGAATCCCCTTCTATAAATAAAATTTCTAAAGCCAACTTCACTATCTTCTTCAATAATTTGCAAATTAATATAAATTTCATAAAATATAATTTGATAACTATATTAAAATTTTAACATTAAACTTCAAAATTTAAAAACACACCTTGCCGCAAGCTTTTTTTCTTCATCAAGATTTGCAATTTCACTCGATGGTTTTGAAATTATAGACATCTGAATTTCTCGGGCATGTACCAAATCAGCTGTTGCTTCTTGCCAGTTGCCTTTTTCAAAATGTAACTTTGATAAAATAGTCCAATACGATACGTTATCCTTCATTCGAGCTACATCTGAAACGGCTTTACACTCTTTTATTTATAACAGTGTTAACCCTCAACTACTTAAGTAAATAAATATCTTAAGCATACTTCCATCTAGAATGACTACACAGTGAAAACAAAATACTTTGTTATCATTAAACAAAAGTTGAGAGAAGCTTTAATTTAGAATCATAAAAGACTGTAAAAATGATAATTAACCGATTGTGTCAGCATTCACGTCAAGTTCTTGACGTAAGACTTTTTCGCATTTTTCATAGTTTCCTAGCTCAAATAATAGTTCCGCCAGGCGCATTCTCATTAATGGTCTTCGTCCGCTTTTCAATGCTGCTTCATAGTAATTAACTGCCTGAAACTCAATATTGTACTTGAATAGAAATAAATCAACTCATATTCCCACATTTTTCGCTAAAGAAAATTTATTGCTATTAAAATCATAAGCATGAATGCTAAATTTGATCTCGCTAAATTGCACTACTGAAGCAGTTGTTTAGAGCTGTTCCATCTATCGCTTCATGACTTTAGTCTATGAAAGTAATAATATCTTAAGAACAAAACTAAGAAACTTTAGTATAAAGATGACACTGAACGTATGCTTGGCCTATTTTTTCAGCTAATGCATCATCTTTTGGATTCTTCTTCAGTGCTGTTTCAAAAACTTCAATTGCTCGCGCTGGCTGAAAAATACGGTAATTTTTAAATAGATTTATGTGATAATTTTTTGAAACTATTAAGATAGAACTTCTTGTATGCTCATGTAGGCATCCCCAAGTAATATGTAAGCCATCGGTGAAGGATTATTCTGCGCGAGTTCCCTGGAAACTTCACAGAGATTACTCTGACATCTACGAAGAAGAATATCAAACATAATAGAGTAATCAGTTTATTAAAGTAAATATCAAATTATGTCAAAAAAATTTTCATATGTTGATGAATTCAAAGTAAAGTTCAAAATTAGTGGTAAGGAGTGTTTTTTATTTTATTTTGTATCTCCAAAAGATTACAGCATCTGTGCTTAGAATCGCAATTGAAAATAAAACAAATTCATATTCGTTTTTTAATTTGTTTGGGATTACTTCTCAACTTTGAAATGAGTATGACATAAATGTGGACAAATTAAAAAGCATATGCATAAGTTATGCAGCAATTATATTGTAAAATAGCTTGAAATTAATTAATGATTTAAAATAACTCTAAATAAGAATAACAAATTTGATTGATGAAAATGAATACCTAAAGCAAACAGCAAATTTCTGTTTATCCTTTTTCTGATGCAAATAAATTTCAGCCATTTTAATCCGAGCTGTTTGGTACTTAGCTTGTGAAGGTGAAATAGATGCAAGAACGGATAAAGCACCGTCAACATCACTGCGTTGTAATCTCAGATTTGCTTCCATTAATAGCAATTCTTCTTGTTCCATTTTACCAGCCCACTCCTTTCGGGCACCACCTAATACTTCCTCAGCTTCTGCCTTAAACTTCAGCTCCTAAACCTTACACTGAAAGTTGTACTACATTCATTCACATACACAAAAAATGCTTACAAGTTGTCCAAGTTGTTGGTAAGAATCCATTAATTCTATATAAATAGCAATTCGATCTGCATCAATAAGTTCTAGGTTTTCACGTCTCTTTGAGCGGTTATCTTGAAATCTTTTTTTTTTCAAATAATATTTAAAAGATATAATTTTCAAAACTTGATTACAAAAATCAAAAACAGTCTTTTTGTTTGCAACGCATAAATAAAAATCCTACATTAAAAAAAATTTTTTTTCATTCTTAAGGTAGTAATTAATTAATTAATTAATTAATATACTCGACAGATACCTACTTGCACTGAATATTAATAGTTAGTTTAAAATTATAATCTCACAAGCTTTAAAAGATGGTAGTTTAATTGCTTTTTGTAGTGTCTGTACCGATGCATCAATTTGATTCGATTTTTTTTGTAATTTTGCTCTAATCAAATGATACAAAGGATGCTCTCGAACTTTGAAATTATAGCTAAGGCCAGTATCTAAACATCTGCTTGCTTCATCGTAATGGTTTTTTTGAATATGAACCTAAAACAGATAGGAAATATGAAAATTTCTGCAAATTTAGTACAGTAAAGAATAATTTTCAGAAAGATAAGCATACTTGTGCTAGAAGTAAGTAAGCTTCTGAAGGAGCATTTTCTGAATCGGTGCAATTTTTTAACAATTTTTCTGCAGCTCCGAAATTCATCGCGAGATATTTTGCTTTAGCCAAGAGATATGTTGTGAATAATAATGCTAAAATATACAAGTACAGTATCTCATGTATTTTTACCTAAAATGATACAATAGCCAAAACAGCCTAAGCACAAAAAGAAAGAATGTATGCAATTTAAACGAAATATATCATTTAGTCGAAGATAAAAATGAAATAAGTAATTTGAGAATGTGTGATTTTCACCTCAAGCAAATACTGCATTACAAAATATAACACAGAAACGAACAAAATAGTACAGCAAGTTACCTGGGCAACAATCATGCACCAATGTAAGGATTCTGTCAATTTCATTCAAAACGTCACTTGTAGAATTTGACGGCTGAATATTATTTTATAAATACACATCAATAAATTTTTTTCTTTGATTACACTTAAGGATATAGCAGAAGAGCACCAACAAGAATTCATTTGATTATAGTAATTTGCTCAGAAACAAACGTAGACTTAAAAACAATCGTTTCAAACTATTCAAACTGCAAAATATTGCTCACCGTGAATGGAGCGTATTCATAGAGTTGTAATACGACTTCAGTCAAAAAGTTGACATTTAACAAAGTCAAGTAGTCAAAACTAAATATAGTGCTCTGAAAAATCTAGACTTCACATCACGTATAAGATACTTCTTATACGTATAAGAAGTATCTTATACGTGATGTGAATATTTCCTGTAGCATAATAAAAATAACAGTTATTTACATCAGACAAAAAAAATGCAATTTCGAATATTTGTACAGATTTTCCAATCAGATATGCTAGTTAATGATCGAAAAAGTCAATTTTGTCTGAATATAAAGTATAAATTAGACAAAAAATTGAGATAACACTTAAAATAATGCTTGAAAAACTTGAAAAAGTTAGTTATCATAAATGCAAAATACAGTACCTCCTAATAAATTATATGATTAACTTTCAGGAAATAAACAGATTAGTTGATACCTGTAAAGCTGAGAAATGCATGTCTATTGCTTTTTTCACTTTTGTGAAAAATTCTTGAAAAGATTTTTGTTGTTTGCTATCCAATACAGCCATTAAATACATGTAAAGCTAAAATTTTCGTTAGTTTAACGCAAATTTAATACCAACAAATGACAATTCTAATACAAAAAATTTTAATAAATATTTAAATTCTGCTAAATTACAATTAATTCTATGCTCACACTAGCATTAGTTATTTCTGGATGTGCTGCTTCCACAAACTGCATTTGAGCTATTGCATCTTCCAAACGATTGTTAGCGATAAAACATTGTGTAACACCTGTATAATTTACAAATTAAATTAGCAAAGTTTTAGAGTTAATAATAAATTTTAAAAAGTTATAAGAAAAATTAATAAGTGATTACTAATTAACAATTGCGCATCAGGTATCGTATCATTATTTTTTAATGCATCAAAAGTAATTGCTTCAGCAGTTTTGAAGTCTTCAGCTCGAATAAGCATTTGAACCTTTTCACCCAAATATTCTGGATTTTGTTCAATTGAAATTGCTCCATCCAACAGATTCCTTTTATATATAGTTAAGTAGCAAATAGAAATGGTTCAATAGTATAAATTAGCTCAAATGATTAATAATAAAACAAATGATTACTAAAACAATACCCATCAATGCTGTTGAGTATTTAAATAAATTAACTGCAAAACTTACTTGCCAAATACAGCTACTGGATGATCTAATGGAGCAATTCGAATAAGAAGTTGTGCAATTTTAAAATGTATTTGATGAGATTTAGGTTCATTGTTTGTTATTGCGGTGGTCAATTCTTGCAAAACATTTTCAACCATTTTTATGTCACCTTTCACTATCACTTCGTAAATTACTTGCAAACACACAATTTGCAAACAATCACTCTAAATTATCACTAATTCGTTAATGATATTACCAGAAATGGAAAACTATCACTTAACTATTATTTAAGCAGTAAAATAATCAAGTATGACTTAAAAATTATGCTTACTTACGCAAGATATTATATAAAAATTATGCTTACTTACGCAAGAACTTGTATAATTAAAATGTTTAAAAATACAACTGTGATTTTGAAGAAAAAAAATTCTAAAAAGTGATGATTTCACATTATGATAAAATTCTGAAATCGAAAAAATACCTGAACAAGTAAAGTACGTTGAACTTCTTCCATACAAAGTTCCCAGTTTCGATCGATGAGAAGAGCTTTGCAGGATTCAATGTAAACCGGAAGGTACGTTGGATTTTTTATCATAAAATTGTGGAGAACTTCTCGTAAATCCGTAAAGTTTTTGCGCTTTTCTAGTACACAGGCTAATCCAGTAAACGCACATGGATATCCTAGAATGCAATCCAAATTGAACAAATTATTCTCAGATCTATTCAGATTACAGCAATTTCAATAAATTTGAACAATTTTCAAGTCAATTAAAAATAATAGCATTAAAAACAATATTTAATGAAAACTGGGAAGAGATAAAAATTCAATTTCGTTATTGAAGAACGAAAAAAACTACTGGACATTTTGTTTGCAATTTAAAGATTTTAAAGAAAAGACCTTCTGAAACGCCTTTTTTGAATAATTTCTGCGCCTTGTTTATATTTTCCTGACGATAAAGTTCAAGAAATCCTTGAAGAACAACAAACTGAAAATCATTCAGTGTTGCAACTGCATTCAAATAATGACTGTAGGTAGAGTAAATTAATTAATTCAAACAGTTTACAAGTACAAGAAGCAAAGTAAAAGTAAAGTAACTTGCTTGAATATCACTTGAATCAGCAAACTTCTCAACTAGATCACATGCTTTTGCGTTGTTTCCGAGCAACATATAAGTGACCGCTGCATGATAACATGCTTTTTCACTAGCACTACTCCACGCTTGATTAATTATTTGATCTAATGCATTAATCTCTTCTTGATCTAAATGAATCATCATCACTTCTACATAATTATCCTAAATTGAGCATATAATTAAAGTCTCAGCTTTAATTAACTAATAATAACATTGCCACAGTTGCATACTATCAAACATTAATTGAAGTAAAAGATTTTCGCAGAGTATTTATTCCATGACAATTTGCAACAGTACTACCTACTAGTGATTAATTATGTACGAAATTTAAAATGATATTTTGATAATATTTGATAAAATGAGCCTGTATTTTTTATTGAAGTGTGAGCGTATCGAAGTACTACGGAAGCAGCAAAGCCAATTACAGAATCTTGACGTAAAAAATGAAGCGAACGTGTTACTTCCACGTGATTACCTTAAATTCAAAACGATTTCTGCAATATCCAAACAAAAATATGCATTTTTATGATTACATTTTACATTTTATTGCAAAAATAGTGACAAAAATAAGCTTAAAAATTCTTAAAATAAATACATAAATAACTTACCAAGTTTAAGAAGAGAAATTGATCGAAATAATATCAACTCTTGCGAATTATCTTTTATACTCAATTCTTGCTCGCATATTCTCTGAGCAGTGCCATAATATCCTTCTCGAAGATAATAAAATACACTGCAGTACACTTTTAAATCTACCATCTTTCCCACTTCATTTTGTGATTTCCCCGCCATTCAAATTCAGATCACTAAAATTCAAATTTTTAAAAATGTTAACTTTTTTAGTTCACTCCGTTAACTTTTAATTTTAAACCAAATTCACTCCATTAACTTTTAATTTTAATCAAATTTTACTTCTTAACAGAATTAATTCCACTTAATTCTAGTCTTGAAGTAGCGTTCCGTATATATATATATACATATATATATATGTATATAGCATAACTTCAAAGATGAGAAATTGTACACGATAATATTATTTGTTGTACTACTTTTTTTTGACATAATATTTCTAGGAAGTAACTTCAATCACTGCAATCTAAAATTTAATTTTTCGATTCTGAAGATTATATGTGATTCAAGTAATTAGTCATACTTAATTATTTATTGCATTATCATTTTGAATATTAATTTGTGGAGCAAATGATTGATTGCTGTTAAATCTTTCTTTGGTAGTAATATCGTACTTTTACTTCTTAATCAGAACTCTAGAATCTTACTTTTACTTCTCAATCAGAACTCTAGAACATGTTTTTAGATTTAATACTCTGTAATTATGTTTGAAAACTTTTTAAACTACAGTTCTGTACATTATTTTGTATTTAAAAATTAAAAAGCAAGTAGAAGAAAATAGAAAATAGTCAATGTGCAGTTTTCACTTCTGTTACTTAGCAACAAGTAAAGTAAGCATTTTCTTATGCTTACATTACAACTCAAAATTATTATCGTATTTGAGCAATAATTTACTGATAACATAGCAAAATCATGTCCACTTTATTTATCACACTTTCTGATCTATTCCAAGTATTGTTTTTGATTCAATCCAAGTACTATTCTATTCAATTCTCCATCATCCCAACTATTAGCACATTACTTTTGCAGTAATGAAAGTTAACATCTTTCGAGGTAACTTTTCAGACTTTATCTATTATTTAGCTCTGGATGAATCTATTTCTTCCTTATCACTTATCATATCCGTAGCAAATTTATTAGCTTCACTTACTACAGGTATTTATGATCGTGACATAAGAACTCCTGTAACCTACTACCATCATAAAATTAGAGCCTTCAGCGATTTCTTATGCATCCTTTGTACTCATAAGATGATAATTTGTTATGATGCAAAAATAAGACTGCATTTTTTTTGATACTTGGAGAACGATATGATGCAAACAACAAGGAATGCCTTATTGAATTTATTTTTCAATTGCACAATAATAATTAAGGTACAATAATATACACACACCAAACAATACAAAAAAATGTACCTGAATTCGCAATAAGGCTTCACATTTCTATACTTGCATTAATATCATTTATCATTCCATTCCACAGATGAGATCAGAAACATTATTATACAGACTTGAAACATTATTATAAGACTTGAAAGATTACTATATATAAAAAGAGAAACAATGTTCTGATACATTAAAAAAACACTTCTGCTTCAGAATAATATGATATTAAGCATAATTGAAATATTAAATTGATTTAGCAATATTAAAAATTATACAAAAACAATTTAAAGACAATATAAATAAAGGCAGAATATAAATAAAGGCAGCAAAATCTGTTAGTAATTTTCTTCATGTAAAAATAAATTTCAAAAACAATTTAACAACACAACAACTCTCAGCTAAACAATAATACTAACAGAATCTACTGGAAGTCAATAAAAAATAATAATCACGATATATACATAATTTATTTTGCCTTAATCAAAAATCGATTTCCATTGAAAATTTGGAAACCTAATCACCTCATAAAACGGAATAATCCTTGGTGGATCGCTCCAAAGATTATAAACTCCTTGTTCAGGAAATTCACTACGACCTAAAGTAAAGCTTGGACTAGAGTTTGAAATAAAGCGAGATATAAAATCTGAGTATAACTGATCATCTCATTTATGAAATCAGAGAGGGTTTCTTCAAGTACTCAAACTTCTAAGAATTCTCACAAATGCTGACCTTAACGGGCTAAACATGAATAGAAAAATAATGCAAATTTTCACGTTCTCTAGTTTCTCAGGACTGAAAAAGCTGTTACATGCATACAAGCAAAAAAAATCATACAGTATGGAAAAATACAATTTTTAAACGTTCTTAATACCAATAAGTTAAAGATACCTCAAACATATCACTCATTACCTGCTGCTTCAGTTTCTGATTCTTGAGCATTTTTATCTTCACCAAAAATGTAGCTGCTTGTATCACGTGAGCTGCTATCCTGTTTCTTACCAAATCTGTCGCCAACACAACTGCCTGGCTCGACGATCTTTTGATCAAATATACAATCATCGCTTGTGCCTGGTTTGCGTACTCCCTCCATAATTTGGTCAAATTTGTCATCACTACTGGTGCCCAGGTCACGCAGGCTGTCCTTGTTTTGATCAAATTTATTATCATCGTTACCGCCTAGATCGTGTAGGCTGCCCTTTTTTTGACCAAATTCATTATTTTTATTATCACTCAGATCTTTTAGGCTGCCATTCTTTTGATCAAAACTATTATCATCTCTAGTGCCTGGCATCTGTAAGCTCTCCTTATTTTGGTCAAATTCGCTATCACTATTAATGCCTAGGCCACGTAGGCTGTTCTTGTTTTGATGAAATTTATTATCATCGACCTTGCCTGGATTGAGCAGACCTTTTTCTTGACGTGGTGACATATCACCACCACTTCCAGGTAGGCTGCCCTTCTTTTGATCTAATCGATTATCACTGCTACATCTTGATTTATATAATTCGTTTTTATTTTGATCAATGCTATCATCATTGTTAATCCCGAGGTCACATAGGCTATCTTTGCTTTGATCAAATTTGCTGTCACCAGTAGTGCCTGGATCGATTAGGCTCGCTTTATCTCCATCGAGCTTTTTATTATCTGTTAACCCTCCGTCTTTCTTTAGATCTAATGCGTGATCATTGTTAATATCTGTGCCAGGTAGATTGTCCTTGTTTTGTTCAGATTTGTTATCATCGTTTTTGCCTGGATCGAGTAGGCCTTCTTTCTCTTGATCAAGTTCTTTATCATCCTTGCTCCCAGCTAGACTCTCTTTCATTGAATCTAATCCGTCATCCTTTATATTGCTTACTTTGTGTAAGTCGTTTTTATCTAATTTATTATCTTCGTGTAAACTGTTGTCTTCCTGATCAGGTTTTTTATCAGACTCACTTTTGTCTACATCCACTGATTTGTCTTTTGCACTTTCAGAATCCAGTAGCATATGGCGAGTCTAAAATTTTGAAAGCTGAATGTGGCGTATAAGATACTTTTAAAAATTACAATAAAGTAAAAAAATAACTTCGAATACAACGTTTGAAAGGGCAAGGATAATTTTTGAAAATTTAGTAATAAATATGTCTGATCAAATAATTCAATTCAAACGTGAACAGTAGTCAAAAGAGTTTCCACTTTATTTGTTAATTATTTTACAACGATTAGGAAAGTACTTTGTATCAAACTAAGTAAGCAATTCGAACTTATCAAACTTACTTCAAAAAGAAATGATCTTTCCATTTGTTGTCGAGCAACATTTAAACAGGAATCTACGAAATGCTCAAACCAAGGCTGATCAAATAATTGACTACGAGCAAATGAAGATGTTGCGCCTTCTGTTTGCTGCTGCTCAAAATTGTAACAGTAAAGATTAGGTATCTGCTCACACCATGGGAATGTTTGTGAATCGCTTAAAGTACTGGATTCCGCATCTCCTTCTGAAAGTTTTTAATGGAAATATATACTGTAATTCTAAAAAATTGTAATCATAATCATGAAATCATAATTTTGATTTTTGAATTGTCAATTCATTTGTTAATAAACAGCCAAAATCAGCTTCATAAGTTGGATCAGACTTAGTTAACAATTCAGCAATACTAAATTTACCATTCACTGAGGTATCAGAGACGTCGCTTTGATTCACGTCAATTTGAGTTGCTGATTTACTGGATATAGTCCAAAAAACAGTATTGTAGTGCGAGAAGAACTGTAAGCAATAAAATTGTAATTAACCATTTAATACTTAAACGAAAACTTAATAATTAATGATACAAATAAGATAAAAGTAATATTCAAATAAGGGTTACAGCTTTTTGACTGTCAATTAGTGAGTTGGAATTTCGCTCAAAAAGTCAATATTTCTGAAACAAACATTTAGATTCTTGCCAATATTGTTTATGAATAGTTTTTTAAATAAATTATCACACTTTTACATAACCATATATAGCAAAGTATTAACAACATAATATAGCATATTAAAATGCTCCATATGTATTAATCAATTGATTGATTAATGATATTTATGCAGAATGATTACCTCATCAAGATCTTCACTTCGCAAGAAACCAAATCCGTATACTTTAGGCTCTCTAGTACGTGATATGAATGCGTACATGAATGTATCAGCCGATCTAATTACATGCAGGTCTGGACTGATCTGCAGTGTTTTAATGACACGCTGCAATTGTTATCAACATTATTGAAAATGAATAATTTGAAAGGTTAAGTTTTAAAGATTGTTGCTCTCAAAGTAAGAAAGTAAAAAATATTTGCTTTACTTTTCATTCTTAATTAAATGAAAAGTGTATTTTTGATGTCACTAATTTTGAAGTTACTTTAGTTTAATGTGTCTTTTAGCTAACACAAAAGTCATGTTTGAAAAATTTTTCAAAATAAAACGAAATTTGTAAAAAGCATTAATGATTCAAACTTGAAAGTATTCTTATAAATTACCCCGTCGTTATGGACAATGGATATATTGCCGCTAGCCTGATTGAGATCATAGCAAAGGTCGAATTTCACAAAGTCCTTTGTCAACTGAATCCACGTGCGAAAGTACTTAAAGATATGTGTACCAATGAACGTTAACTTCTGTTGACTGCAATAAACACCTTTTGTAGAAAAATGTTGTGCGACTTTATTATGTAAGATATATTATGCTTTAAATCATCACAATAGCATGTAATAAGAGAAAAACTGCCCAATCAAACCATAGTCATACTAACATTTTGATTAAATGGGTAAATCGACCCTGGCAGGGGTCGAACCTGCAGTCTTCTGATTAGAAGTCAGACGCCTTATCCATTAGGCCACAGGGTCTATGACCCGTTTGCTATCAAATCAAATTATAACTATATTAAAAAACATATCATTACTCACCTAGAAGGTCCCGGAGATATTGAAGCTTCTTGTGGTTTCCAAATCTGTGGATTCAGTGACTTTTCCATGTAACTATGCTACAGTGTTGTCACTGAATGCCAACAGAATTAATATAAATGGAAGATGTAGAATAGACAGACACCTATCTGATTGGCGTGTCACTTCTCGATGGTTATTTGAATTCGGAACGAGTTCGCTGCTTCACGAAAAGCGTTATAGAGAATATGTAGCGTTATAGATAATATGTAGCGTTATAGATAATATCCAAACCGTATATAATAGTCTGCGAAACCGATTGACTGACTGATCGAAAGTAGTAGCTGATAACTAATTATCATTAATTATAAACACGAAAATTTTTTACATTTATTTATACACAATTCAAACTTGTAATAGACGACAAGCAGCAAACAAATAAAATTTGATAATCACTTTGCTAAACAAAAAAGTCATCATAGATTTTTTTATTTTTAAAAATTGAAATTATTAAAAATGGTGTCATTTATTAATTGTAAAAACTGTACAATTTACAAATGTATATTTCAATAAAAAATTAATTAGTTAAACGTGAATCCACGCGTGAATTTACGCGCTTATCCACGCAAATATTATGAAAAATTAATTAATTAATTAAGCATAAGAGTCATGCGGGAAATTCTAGCATTTAAAAGGGGCGCGAATTTATGATGACGCAATAATAGTAAATAATATGAGACCGAAAATAAAGTTAAGCATAGCGCGTTTTTTAGGCTTTGCGCGTGAGAGTACGATGCATTTTTTCAGATTAAGCGCTGCAAGTTCAATTTCAGTGAATCCGTATAGCAGACTAGCAACGTTGAGAGATATGAATGACCAAGCGTTGTCTCGTACTCACACGTACGCGTCAGAAGTTTTGGAGATATTTAAGAAAATTATATTCAGGACCCTATTTTTAAATTGTAGTATCGAAAAGGACTAAAAAATTTTCTTTGAATGCGACATGCTTTGAAAAATACGATCGATGACGCAAAAATTAATAACTGCATAAACTGTTATATAACAATGAGTTCTATCAGTATTAGTTTAATAGAATATAGTTTGGTCAAGAATTTTTGTCTAGTAAGTTGACACGTTAAAAACGTGAAAATATTTTCCAAAATAGTGGCAGTGATTAAAGGGTATATTTAAAAAAAAAGAGCAATGAGTCAATGCATGCAATGCACAAATCAGACTTACTACAGATAGACCAACTAGCAGTTAAGTTAGCTACAAGAATGGTGTTGCTATCTGATGGGTCAATCTAATCTCAGAGATATTTTGAAGACAACCTTATCCTGCTCGGACAGAACCTACTATTGCTTGATTAACTTACTACGACACTGGTATTCCGATGTAATGAATGGGTTGGTCTGACCTTTGCCACTTTGTAAGTACCAAGACGACTTTGTAGTCAGCAGACATGATCCAGTCACAAACTGTTACGTTCACAATCGACAGCAATAGTATTATCTGACAGGCCGATATGGCCTCATGCTTTTTCCCCAGACCGCCCACTTTGTGCTCGGACAGAGCCCGCCAACTGTCAGATTAACTACATAAATGGTATTTCCTTTATCGTCTGCTACTTTTGTTTCACTGAGAGACTTAGTCCTCCTCAGGCATCACTTGCTAACTGTTTGTTTAACCGTCTACAAGTAAGGAAGTAAGTAAGTAACTGCATAACTGCACACCATCTCATCTAAGAAACCATTTGACTGACATCTGTTATTTTACCGGATATCACTCTGTTAATCTCTTTCAAATATCACACTCTACTTCATTACTCAATGAATCGAGTGAGTGAGTATATCTTCTCACTTTCTGAACAACTTCGATTCACATAAACTTCCATTTCATCTTCTGAATCCAAAGCAAAGCAAAGCAACCTGAATGCTCTCACTTTCTGAATACAACACTCATCGCTCATTGATAGCATTTTGCCTTCACTACACACACACACACACACACACACCATTCCAAACTACAAATATTCACAAGATTAATTTTGCTAATCTAAGAAAGCCAATTCGACAAAAAAGAAAAGAACTTAACTTACAGTAATTTTATGTTTCGATTATTTGATTATTGTAATTTTTTTTGGTTCAAAGTTATTTAATTTATACCAGTAAAGCAAGAAAGTACTACATTTTTGTGATAAAAGTGGATAAAAGCTTAAATAACATAACGCAATACAAATACTGCAGGATTAATTTTGGTGGTTTAAAAAAGCTAAAACATTTGACGAAAAGGAAAAGAACTTAAATTACAGCAATTTTATATTTCCATTATTTGATTACTGTAGCTTTTTTTTTTTGCTCACAATTATTTAACTCATGCTAATAATGCAAAAAACTTCTATATTTTTGCTATAAAAGTGGATAAAAGATTGAATAACATAAAGCTTTCTACATAAATTACAAAATTATGCAAAATTTTTACTACTTTTGATTGGTTTTGTCAAAATTTTCTCACAAATTAATTATTTTCAATATTTTTTGAAATACTAACAAAATTATTTGTGAAAGAATGAAAAAATGAATTTCTAAAAGTAAAAGTAATTAATCAATTTAAATAAAACAAATTTGAGGTCAATTTTTAGCGAATACACACAAACGAGCCAAATGAACAACATATTTTTGGTTTTAAAAAATTTTTAAATATATTAATAAAGTTTTAGTAATTAAGCTTATTAGAAACTTTATAGTAAACTTAATTCAGTTGCTAAAAAATTTGAAATGATTTGGATAGAAAAGAAAAAGAAATTTGGGAAACTCTGAAGAGTTTTTCGCACAGCTCCGATCCTTTGGTGCTTTTATATTTTGTTTGATGTGATTACAGTGAACAGATCATTGCCAGATGAACATGGAATGACCTTCTGATTGCCGGTATCCCACATTAAAAATGACCAGAAAGCACTTCAAGTTGTCAGTTACATCCAGCAGAAAGTTAATTAAAGTGATAAGGATGACATAATTGCGCAACAATGTTTTCACAAATCACTTAATTTGCATATTGCCATCTTTTACTGACCAGAAAAAACACTGCATACTTTTGATTACAAATCAATGTTTTTTTTGTCATTTAAAAATAATTTTATAATATCTTTTATATTTTATTCGAATTTTTATTTGAATTAAAGTTCTAGTAGTAGTATAAAAAAGTTGATAAAATAAAACTTTTTTTGTGGCTTTTGCTCTTTTGTTTAAAATTAGTAATTTTAATTCTTAAAAATCTTAAATTGTTATAACTACTGCATGAAATGACTTGTCATTTGATAAATATGCGAAATTGTTTCAAAAATTTTTATAAAAAATTTGAATTTGAATTTAAAAATGCCAAGTAGTCATTTGACTAATTCAAATATAAAGAAAGCATTTAGCAGCATAAACTCAGTACAATGTCTTATTTCTCATTTGCTTGATGAAGTCCAACTTTTGTTTATAGCTTTGAATTTCTGAAATCTTCAAAAACTGAGAAAAAATTAAATACAAACTTAATGTCACTAATTTAAAATTCTAATTTAAACACTTATATTTCGCTTTTATGTAAATTTTTTGTTATTAAAGTCTAAAGTTAATCTTCCATTTTTGTTGTGAATTCAAACTTGGATTGCATTGCATTTTGAAGTGAACAAGCCAAAATTTGTTAATTATTCAATTATAGTTAATTTTTTTTTTTGAATAATTTAATGAATAAATCTTAAATTTAATTCAATATTAAAATTGAACCTAATTTAATTTTAGATCTAGTTTAATAGCATTGTTTACTTTAATGCAATTTTGTTGATTGGAACTTCAAAACTTTTAATCCAATTTCATTTCATTTCAGTTTTAAAATTACATCGAGCATTTACATCTTTGTATTCTTGCATGTTTAATTATGTGCAAATTTGCTAGCAAATTTTTTGTCATTGAAAAATAATTTTATAATTTCTTTTATATTTTATTCAAATTTTTATTTGAATTAAAGTTCTAATAGTAGTATAAAAAATGAGTGAGATTAAATCGAAAACAAGTTTGAATTAAATATTAAATATATTAATTTTAAATAAAATTAAGCTTCGATCAATTTATTGCTTTAATTAAATAATTAACGCTTGCATTGTATAGCGAACGTTTTTCAGACAATTACATTTTATTACTGAAACTAAACTTTAGCAATAATATTTCTATTCTGAAAATAAATATTTTTAACTGTGCTCAGGATTAAACAATCAGAAAGCAGTAAGTTCCATTTTTACGTTCGTTGTTAAAATAAAAAGTTTCTTTTTAGATTTTATATTAAGTTATATTTTATTTCTTTTTTTTTAATTTTATATTAGTTTGTATTTTATTTCTTATTTAAATTTTTCATTAATTTATATTTTATTCCTTATTTAAATTTGTTATTAATTTTTATAATTTATTTCTTATTTAAATTTTATATTAATTTATATTTTATTTCTTATTTAAATTTTATATTAATTTATATTTTATTTCTTTTTTTAAAATTTTATATTAGTTTGTATTTTATTTCTTTTTATAAGTTCTTTATTAACTTGTTAATTTTAGGAGATGATTATGAGATGTTTTCAGTGTGAGATAATGAATGTTACGACTTCGAATCGAATGCATTGATCGAAAGGAAGCAATTACACTGAGGTCATCTTGAAGCCATTCGCCGGAGACCAAAAACCCAGAGCAGAACTAACTTTCAAAAAAGAGACCAGAGGCCGTCAGCCTCAAGTGCTCATAAACCAAATATGCTCTGCGTATTGATTGATCTGTATTGCCATTTTAGAACTGACATAATAAATGAGTTGGCAGTTTCTGCTGCTTTTGAAAAAATGGAGAAAGTAATGCAAGTATTTACTTAATAAAGTTTAGAATGAACTTACAGCAGGCTTAGCAATAATATCAGTTATTAATGAGCACTGTTATTAATGAGAGCGGTGTTATCACTAAGCTTCTTGCACTGTTCATGCATTTAAATCTTTGCTTCTTTTGCACACTTAAACAACCATAAACATTGCACTCAATATTTTTCACTTATTCAATCAATAAATAACTGTAATTTTCACTTATTTTTGTACTTGTTTTTCCTTTTACGTTAAATTATACTTTAAATTTTACGTAAAAGAAAGTAGAAACATTTTCAAATGTATAAAGACGACTAAATTATTATTCAAATTATGCAAAAGTTATTGACGAAAAAGCACAAATGTGAAAGAGTTCAATCACTTCTGACTTAATTACTTATCAAAATTAACATGCAAAATTTTTTGATTTCTAATCTTAAAATCTATTTTTAAAAATACAAAAAAATTATTTCAAAAATAGTTTTAGTAAGCAAAAAATTGCATATGAACTCACGCAGCTCTATTAATGATGTTTATTCAATAAATGGATTTGAATTCCATGCTATATGTAATTGCATGATTAAGCAAAACTTCAATTACAAGAAGCTTTAATACTAAAATCTGATACAAATTTATTGAAAATTAAGTTCTTTAGAAAATATTGTAATTTTAAATATTTTATGTGTTTTATATTTTTTATATTTGTTACAGTTTAAAATATAATACATGTTAATTTGATAAGTAATATATTTTATGTAATGGTATACTTGAAGAATTAATTCGCTCATATTATTCAGTTCTGATTCAGTTCTGTTTTAGTTTACACTTTGTTATACTCAATACTTTCCCATTTGCTAAAAATTTTTTGATTAAATCAAACGTACGGAATCAAAAGCTAAAACTTATAATAGATTAAAAAATAATTTTAGTTCACAAAACATTGCTGTATTTTTTTTTAATTTGAAAGCAAAACTCATGAAAATCGAGCAATAGTTGATAGCTCCAAAATGTTTTCAAAATTAGCAAAATTTTATCGAAAAATTTTGAAAAATAAACACTTCACAGTTTGTGAGAGAGCAAAAAATAAATTCAAAAATTATCTGAAAATATTGTGAAAAATGAAGTGTCAAAATTTTTTTGCTGCATAATTGTTTAATAATTAATTCTTGTTGCTTTGGGATATTAATACATAAATGATTATTTCAGTCTTTTTAAGTACTAAATTAAATTATCAAACTTGAAAATTATGTTGATAATCAGAAAGCAGAAAATATTCATAATTTTAGCGTAACCCCTCTAATATTCGCTTGACCTTTGTAAGAATTACTAGCGTATTTGTTTATTAAAAGTCATGATTGATCAAAGCATACTTAATTAGTTTATATTTGACTTTAAGAATATTCATAGAAACTGAAATAAACAAAGTAAACGATAAACAAATTTTATTCGCATCACATTGTAACGCATATCAAAATTAAGCATATGTTTGAATTCAAATCGCTTTCAAAAATTTTGAGTTTGTATAAGCTTTGACCTCAAATAAATGAAATTTTACCATGTGATCAGTAATTTTCAATTGTACAGTAAGTTTGTGGTAATTTATATTAATAAATGATATGTACTAAATTATAATTACTTAATAATTACTTTGTAATTCTTATGTTGTCAGTTAATTAACAAAATAGCAAATAATTCTGATATTTTTTAATTAAAAACTGTCCTTAACGGATATTATCACTGAATATTGATAATATCCGTTTACTTTTTTTATTTAAAATTTAAAAATTTTAAAGTCTTTCTTATCTTTGCATTTATTTTTTGCATAAATTAAACACTTTGTCTCAGACTTTAGCCTTTTTTTCTTCAACAATTCATTTTAATTAATTCATAAAATTATAAGCTAATTGATTCTATCAGAATCATTTAGAAATATTCATCTTAATATTTACTTAGCCTATTATAGTAAATTTTACATGTAATGAAATTGTTCACTGCTAATTAATCTTATTTTGACTAATATTTGTTTCAATTAATATTATAAAGTACTCTTAAAAGTAAACCACTTAAAGATCTTAAAAAAAATTTGCATATATAAAATTTTATTTTTCTTACCTCACAAATAAACTGTTAATAAATCATTTATTAACAACTAATTTATGAAATGTAAATTGACAGTTAATCTCAAATAGTAATACTATTTCAAAGTTATTTCTTATTATTTTTGTACTTAATATTTCCAGTTTTTCATTTATTTCCAATTTTTAGAGCTGAGCTGTTAATAATAATAATTATTAAGAAAAAAAAAATTTTTTTTTTCCAAAAATTTTTCTTCAAAAACATTTTTTGATAATTTTAATATTAGCCAAAAGTTGAAGTTTAATTGAACAAAACTCTCAAAAACTAGTTTGTTTGCATGATAAATTGACGTTCGTTTGGAAGCAAAATTCTTAAAGTTTAACAATATTTTCTGTAAAAATTTTGTACTAATCTTAGAATTACAAAAGTAATAAAAATAACTTTGAAATGGTATTAATATTTGAGATTAGCACAACAAAATCTGTCAATTCAAATTTTTGATTATTACTTTTTTTTCACTCAATTAATTATTTATCGTTTGGCTGAATTTTTTTGAGCACAAAAATTAAACAAAAAATTATTTCATGTGCTGATGAATCATTACAACATCTGACATTATTATTTTCTTGTTATTTTCAAATCTTTAAAAAAATTTTCCCTTTCAAATTGTGTGTAAACTCTGTATTACTTAAGCGAATCCTTCTGATCACATCATTTCAATGCATCGCTGATTGATCTATCAAAACGCTTAGCAAAAGTAATCTCATAAGTACTTTTGATTATTACTAGTTTGAACTAGCCTTAATTATACTTAGTTTAGATGCTTATTTTTATTTATTTCATTTATTTTTTAAAGTGGCAAAACCAGTTTTTCCGTTTTTTTGCATGCTATCATAGACATTAATTACATTCCAACTCGTTCAGAAAAATTTTACATTATGTAATGGAAAAGTTGATCTTTCATTCAAATATTATAATACTTTTATGTTTTTATTTTATTATTTACTTTTAATATTTATTTATATATTTTGTGTTAAATTGTGTTTTACAATGAAAAATAATTAGTAAAATTATAAAAATTAAAAAAAATAAATATTTTTGCTAATTTTTGACAGATCACTTTTGTTTATATAATCCTTTCATCTTTTTTTCATGTAGTCTTTGCATTTCGTATAGTCAAAGTATACAATAAGTAGTCTTAATTAATTTACATAAGCCTAAATTTATTATTATTATTATTATTATTATTATTACTAATTTATTTTGATATTAAACTGATCAAAAAAGATATCATCTGTTTGTAATTTTGAGGTGAATCATAACTGTAACTTGCAAAAGCAAAAAAACTCTTGCTTGAATTTTTACAATTTTTATGCAAGAATAATTGTAAAAAATTGTTTTGCGACTTGCAACTTTTAGTTTCAAGATGTTACGAATAAACAACTCTAAAATAAGTTACAAAACACTATTCCGTCATTATAAATTACAGAATATTTAATCTATTACTATTATTGTTATTATTATTATTATTATTATTATTATGATTTAATATTGCATATTTTTAATTAAATATTATGACGAAAAACTGGCAAAGAAATAACTTTGCGGACTGTATATGAAAGTTATGAAAAATTTTTTAACAAATATATAAAGTGAATTGTGCTAGAAATCATCTCAAAATTGAGCTGTTAACAAGTAAGTAATGAGTTATTTGAGAATAAATTACAATAAGATTAATTTTGTCTTTTATTCAAATACATAGTAATGAGTTCCGTTAATGAATACTTGCAAGTTAATACGAAAACAAGCAGGTCATTACACTGTAATTAATATTAATATTAATATTAAATCGTTATTTTAGAATAATAAATAAATGAATGGGTAGATAGATCGATGAATGATGATAGTTTGAGCTATTGAACTAATCTGAACTGAAATGTGTTGCGGATGTTAAGCTGAACAGCTGCTCGGCTAACCTCTTGGCGAGTATTTTCGTCTTCAGCATCAATCCTTCCTTCCTTCCTTCCTTCCTCCTTCACTCCTCACATACATTCATTCATTCATTCATTCATTCATTTTATTCATTCATTTCTTATTTTCGCTATTCAATTCATTGCAACTTCATTTTGTTTTAATCCAGTTCAATTTTACTCATTTTAGTTCATTTCTGATTCTCTCATACTTTTGATCTATTAATCAGCTTGCATTTGAGCTAGATTTATCCACGTATTTCACTTACATATTAATTTAAATTTAAACTCACTCAATTACTGTACTTTAGTTCAGTTTTTAAAATTATTTTGCATTTATTACAATTAATTTACAATTATTTTCAGTCATTTGAAATTATTTATATTAATTTTATTATTTAGTTTGTAAAGCAAAGTAGTAGCTATTTACGAGGAATGCTGAAGCAACTGTTTTACCTTCTCTCATTTCCATCTTAGCTTAATTCAGTCTAACTTTTTTCAAACTGAGAGGACTTGTCTTCTTTTTTCATTTCTTATATTCTTTCTTACTTAATTAATTATTTAATTAGTTTATTCATTATTCATTTATTTATTTATTCACTTGTTTGTTTGTTTATTTCTTGCATTTTTGTTTGAATACTTTTATTGTCACAGTAAGAAAAAAAAGTCATATTCTGCCAGTATGCAAATTTTGTTGAGCTTTTTTAGCGCATATTTTTTTAAAATTATAGATCATATTTATTTGCTTGCGCATTTTATAAATAGTCCCATCTGATTCCTTTTTTTTGAGATGCTTAAATGCGTTTTTTAAGAATGTATGCTTGAAGGATTATGGCATACTTGCATGATTTATCTCCGTAATCGATATAAAATGGATTGATCACTCTCGATGATCAGCTGAGAAATGATCTATTCACTCTTGACATTAGTACAAACCTGATCTGTTATTTTTAGTGCTGAGTTCAAAATTGATGTACTCTTAGTAATAAACTTGAAAATGAACTAATTATTTTTGGTAACCAATTCAAATTGATTATTTTCTGCGGTTAATTTGAAACAAATCGATAATTATTTTCAAATGAATCCGATTACTTTTGGTAAATTCTAAAAAGAACTGCTTATGCTCCAAAACTTTATTCACACTTTACAAAATTTCATACCGTGTAATTTGTTCACAAACATTCAATCAAAATTATGCTTGAGGTTGGATATTAGAATACAGTAATATAATTTTGCATGGATTTATACAGTTTTGATATTTTTTTGCCACATAGAAATTACAAGAAATTTTAACAATTTTTAATTAATAACTTAAAAATAAGCCATTAACTCTTCGTAATTCATTTATAATTCACATGTTTGCTTACAATAAAATACGCAAACTCATACTGAACAACAAGCGTAATTTTATCAACTAAATTATCAAATAAAGTTTTTAAAAAAGCTTAAAGTATAATTTTTACTTCATTAATTGCTTCATACTAATATTTAAGCTCCTTAACAAAGTAAACGTTAACTTTAACATTTAACATTCTTTACTGATTGTGTGAGAAGCAGAAGGATGACTAATCATGCGTTTCTAGCTTTTAATTATTCACAATTAAATATTAATAAATTATTTCAGAAAAGTAATACGTAAAATTGACGTTCACAAATTATTTTGAACGTCAACTAATAATCCCTAAAAATCTTATACAGTATATTTCATATATTCATTGGTATGTTTTACCTATCCGAAAGCAAATACTTGTAAATACATAATAATAGTTAATTTTCAAACATTATTACAATCATTACTTTGACTGTGTGCTTTGTAATCATAAACAAAACTCATATCTATCCGTTAATATTTTCACTTTAAATTTAAATTGCATTTGTGATCAATTTTAGGTAGTATTGCGATTTGCTCGCCAAATAAAATTTATAGCTAACTTTATAACTAAAAGATTACAATAAATTTAATTCAATCAAAAATTCATTTAAATTGATAAAATTCAACATTGTACAATTTTGTATCTATTTTTAGGGAAAATTTCTATTTTTGCTGATATCAAAAATAATCATTTTATATTTTTCTAACTAATCTTTCAATCACAGTTCTTTTGTAAAATCGACAATACATTGAATATTTTTTGTTTTGTAAATTTTTATATTTGTACAGTCAGCTCTGAAAGTGTGCTGTGCTATTCTTTAGTTGCACCTTCGCTTACTTTAAATCTAATCTATCACTAAATTTTGTACTCTTATTTTGTATTTCTGTAAATTTCTTCACCAGTAAAAATTATTAACGTTTTCCAATTGGATTTACTTCTGTTTTAGTTTAATTAATTAAATTAATCAGACTATTCATGACATGTTGTCACTACAGTTCCATACAATTCATTTAAAAATTTACATATTTATTCTAATTACAAAAAAGTTTTCACTTAATTAAGCAAAATTTTAATTAAATAAAAGTTTAGAAATTTGTAAAATAATTTAATTTATAAATAATTCGCTTTGTATTAATTTATTTAACACGTGTATGTACATGAAAAACAAGTTAAAAAATAGGTCTCTAAGGATTTAAGAATATTTTATAAAAGTGGTGAATTAATTTGTTTTGTTATAAATAAAAGTCATCTTTGCAAATCTTTTTTTGTTTTTGAAAATGTTTTGATATTTTAACAAAAAATTAATATTTTTAAAATATACAACACAAAAAATAGAAATAATTCAATCAAAAACAAATTTATTACTTAACAAACAAATTCAAAAAGTTTATTTTGCCATTCATTTTAATGATTGAAACAAATTTTAAAAATGCAAAAGTGTAAATAATACAAAAAATAAATCTCCGAAAATCAATTTCGCATGTTTTTTTATTTCTATTGAATTTGTTGAATAAAATAAAAGAGTTTTACTGTTACTTAAGTTGACAACTAATTAAAATAATTGTAATTAATAGTATTCATGTTTATCTGTCGACAAAAGTTAGACTACTTTTTATGATCGAAAATCAATATGCAAATTATTACTGCAAAAGACTTTTAATCAAAGTATAAAGTTAATTTTAAATAAAAAAGCATATAAAGTTATAATTTTTTGCAAATTAGAGTACGTGTAAAGTACAAATAAAGCAATTTTATCGCAAAATCGATGGCTTTAAGTAAAAAAGAAAAAAAGTGAAATATGTATTACTTTTGCACGGCAAATAGGCTATTTTATCCATTTTCCTTTTATGGTCTTTTCTTTCTTTAAAACACTTTTTATTTTTGGCATACCAAAAATAAATTCACGTAGGAAGAGAAGTGGCAAGAAGTTGAGCGCTTCGCTCTATTAATTTCATATTTGAAAACTTTCATTAAAATTTTAATTAATATTTAAAAATTAAGTAATGTTAGAGATTATTTGTTAACAAAGCTAATAATGCCTCTTTGATTTATATCTTCTCACGCTTATAGCAGCTAACACGTCATTTAAAGTTTTACGTAAAAAAGTTTGGTATTTTATTACGTAAACAAAATTTTTACCTCTGTATTGCACTGAAAATTTTTGAAAAAAAGATTTGAATACTTTCAGTGACAATGATTAATTATCAAATAATTGGTATATTTATTAGCTTAGTGATAATAATTTACTTTGCATTGTTAATTACTTGTATAATGCATTTATCTGTACGTATAAAATCTCGTATAAACGTTCAAAAATCGGATTTCAACTAAAATTTTCAGTAAGTTTTAGTATTATTTGCATAAAATTTGATATTTGAAGTTCGGATTTAGGTTTTTTTTTTTTTCAATTTGGTAAATTATTACCATTTTTGTTGTCAGTATAAGTTGCAAAGCTGTCTGGCACGAGAATTTAATACAATTTCGGCTCAATTTCAAATTAATGTGTTCGAAGTACATAAATATTTGTAAAGGATTACTTTTTCCGAGACTTATTTCAAGAGCTATTCTCGTTTTTATTTCAAAAAGTGAATCAGATTGAAGTTGAAAATTTGAGCTGTTATTTTTACTCTTTTATTAATACTTTTTATGCATAATAGCAACAAAAAATCAGCCTAATCTTAGCGATAGATTATTACTCAAAAAATTAAAATCATCTTTGATTGATACAAAATAAAGCTGTCAATTATTTTTTATGCTACTTTAGTAACAGTTTTCTATAACTTACACTTACAAGTTATTGAGGAAAGTTTAATCCCAATTTTTTTCAAAAATAATCACTAAATCAAAGAATTAACTAATGCGTAAAAATTGAACTGATAAATAATAACGATTTGTAAAACTCTTATAGAACAAACTAAACTTTTTGAATCTTTCGCAGTTTATTCTTTTCATTTGTCAAATTTTTATTACCCCTACTTTTTTATATTAGCTGACCATAAATAGAAACGTTATTTGTACGTGTTTATTTAGTTCTGTTCTTCTTCGTTTGCATAAATTGTTTAATTTCAAAGCTTATCATTAGCAAGAAATTAAAATATCACTAATTTTCATCATTCTATGCTAATTTTTGCTTCTTTTATTAGTAAAATGTTACCAATACTTTGCTGTGAAATCAACAAAAGTATAATACATACGTAATTTTTATTATTGTATTTTAATTTATTAATATTTATGTATTTGTTATTTAATTTATTTCTTGCAATGCTAAAATAGATCTTTCGTCGTTAATTGTGGCGTTTTTGAAGCAGATATTTAATCATAAAATGATTAGTTTTAGGTAAAGCCAAGCAAAAAAGCAGCCAAGAAAAATGTTTGAGCTTAGGCCTTTATGGCCATGCCTTACTATACTTTTCAATCTTCTGCTACTGTTAGATCTAATTCAAATCAGCATTTGCTTTAATATTGATGTCAGACATACTGTTGTACATCGAAGCAGTGCTAATTCCATGTTTGGTTATTCCATTGACTTCTACCAATACGATGGAATGACATTGTAAGTATTTATTATCAAATTAATAATCATAATTTGATCACGAAATTTGCTTAAAAATTTTCAAAAACAAAAATACTTTAGTAAAAGATTTTATATTATGCAAATTTTATATTATGCAAATATTAATCAAAGCATAAACTATATCATTTCTGCTAAATTTGCTGCTATTAGCAATAAATATTTTTTTAATTTTAATTTTTTCTATAAATTTATTGACTGCAATTTTTAGACTTCAACTTCATATATTAATCATCATATTTAAGTTTTTATTCTGAAAAATATTTATTAATTAGATTTTGAAAATTATTCTTAAATCAAATGATATTTTTATTGTTATGCAAGCGTCAGTTAATTTTTCCAAGTTTTAAGCACCTCTAAATTCTTCAAATAAAAGCAAAATTTAATGCATATATTCGCTTTTTAAAACCTCAAGTTATTCTATTCCCATAAAATTAATTAATTAATTAGATAAATAATTGAGAAGAATATTATTAGAAAAATGAACAGACAAATTCTGAAGTGAAGTTTATTTGACCCACAAATTAATATGTGTTATTGTTGTTGGGATGATTTGTGCTGATAAAAGTAGTAAAAATGTACACTTATACTAACTCTCTCGTCATTTATGCTTTTTTATACCATTCATATCTATACTAAATTAATGCAATCTATTAATATTATTTTTATTTTTTTAATAAAACTTATTTAAATTTAAGAGGGAAAGACTAAAACTTTGTCAGTTTTAGACTCAAAGTTACGAAGTTTGTCTTTATTTGTCGTTATTCAAATTATCACTTTTGTCAGATTATTTATTATTTATGCATGCAACGAAGAACATTCTGATTCATTGCTTTGTCACAAAAAGTGAACTTCAAAAAAGGAAAAGCTAAAATGACTTAATTGCATTACTTCTAACTCTGATTAAATTAACTCTCATCTTCCGTCATATCCAATTTTGTTATTTAGCTTATGAATAAAATTTTTGTACAAAACAGTTCATTACTTCAGTTATCAGAGAGAGAGTGAAAACATAAAATACAATATTATATAGTACAAAAATGACTTAATATGAATTCCTTTTTACTACATTATCATTATTTCTGATATCATTTTGAGACTCATCGAAAATTACATGCGAAATTATTATTATTATTATTATTATTATCATTATTATTATTACTATTATTAAAAAGTAATCATATTGCAATCTATGTGTAATTAAATCATCTACTGTTAAACTCACAAAGTATTGTATATCGAAAAATTTTTTTAAATTATTATTATCATTATTTTTTTCAGTAATTTTATAATCAAAGTATGCATATCGAAAAATTTAGACCATTTTACTTACTTTTTGTTTTCAATAAAAAATAAAAAGTAAATAAAATTAATGAGTATCATAAAAGACTAGAAGAATTTAAAATGAACAAATTTGACCGTTTATTGAAAGCGCAATAATTAATTGAGAAGATTATAAAATTACTGAAAAACTTGAATTTAATAATTGCAGTTTATTAGTTGGGTCACCAAAAGCAAACAGTAGTGCTAAGCAGCCAGGGGTCAGAAGCAGTGGGGCTGTTTTTCGTTGTTCGGTTGACAAACCACTCTGCTCGGAGATTTTCCTCGATAGAAAAGGTTAATTTTCTTATTTATTAATAGTAAACTTTTTGAAAATTAAAATTTTTCAATCATCCATTTAAACTTTGTCTTTTGACTTTTGACCTGTAGATTATTCATATGAATAGAGTTTTATTTTGGATCAAAAATCAAAAAATTTGTAATCAAAATTTTTCAAATTGCTCAATGTCATTACTGTAACCTATACTAGATTGCTTCAAACAGTTTTAAAACATAATTTTTTCAAGCTTGTTGATCCCTCCCAGCAAATTACTGATCGCTTTAATTAATATTTGATTAAACTATATGAGTATTAATCACTTTAAATTTTTTCAATTATAATTCAATCACAATTTGAAATTTTCTTCAATCAGTCTTGCGAAAAATTCAATTCTGCTAATTATAATAATACTTCTTGTTGTTATAATTATAGTTTTAATGTGTAAAAGACAAAATCAGTCAAATATCTCAAATTTTCATTGATAACTTTGCTTAAAAGTTAGCAATGTACAGTAAGCCACTAATTCCACTTCGGAAGTTGAAGTCCAAAAAAAATTTAGCAGAAAGTAAGTAAAGAGCAAATTTTAGAAGGATTAACTTCAAGTTTTTCTGCAAAATTAGCATATCTTAAGTTTGAGTCTGACTTTAAGTCTGAGTTTGAGTCTTAATCTAGGTAAAGAAATATAATCTTCTTGAAATGAACTTTATTTTGCCAGAAGGACCTATGCAAACATTACTTTTCACACCTAATTTTTCTTCTAAAATTCTAAACTAAATTTATGATAAATTGCTATTTTTTCAACAATATACTTAAGCTGAGCATAGCCAACGATTTATAAAATATTTATAAGTAAAAACTTTTAAGTTTTACATTTATGATAATCACAGTTTAATGTGCAAATCTTAAAATGTGAATTTGATAGGAATATTTTTATATTTGTAGTTGTTCACCGTAAGTAAATAGTAGAATATAGGATATGATTTATTGGAAATCAATAAAGCACATATTTTCATAGGTAATGAAAAGCGACTAAATGGATCACATTTGTTGCAAATAGAAGAGAAGTCGGGTCAAATGCTAGGTGCTACAATTCGAGTGTCCAAAAAAGGCGATACCGTACTGGTTAGTTCATTTAAGTTCAAAAATTTTATCAGATAATAATTACATTAATAAAAACTTGAAATCAATTTTTACTAATTTTAATAAAATTTTTTATGTAATTAAAATATTTGTGAATATTTATTATTATTATTAAGTGTACTATTTGCAGGTATGTGCACCTCATTACAAATATTTTTTTTCAAAATTTGAAGTAATTGAACCAGTGGGAACTTGCTTTTATGCTTCAAGTGGATTTGAAAATATAGAAGAATTTGCTTCTTGTCGTCAAGAACGTAAATTTTTTATTCATTTTTACCTCTTCCTGTTTTACAAAAAATTGTGACCTGCATAATTTAAATATTAAAAAGAATTTTTAATATTTATAAAGAATTATTTAAAATTTTAGCAGCGCGACATGGCCATCATAGATTAGGCTATGGTATGTGTGGTTTTAGTGCAGCTATCGCTAATGATGGCAAGGACTTACTGTATATCGGTGCTCCCGGGGCATATTACTGGCAAGGAGCAGTTTTTGCACAAAGTGTTAAGAATAAATTTGATAAACCAAATACTCGAGATGGACCCGCGCATCACGACAATAATAATCTCGGTGAGATATAGCATATCAGTTAGCAAGTACACGCACGTATAGCATTAATACTGTAACTATGATAAAATGTTATCTTTCAGTTGTAATTATAAATGATTATTTGTAAAGCTTAAATTTGTTTTTGTCTATAAGTTAAAATTATTCAGTGATTGGAAAAAATCCAAGCGATTCTAAAAATAACTTACTGAAGAACTTCTTTGCAAAATATTTTAGATAATAATATATGATGTGCAAAATGTACTACTGCAAAAAGTGAAAGAGTTATACTTCTGTCTGAGATATGCAGTCAAAATTCGTGTCTTATTAGTATGATAGATATAATCAAATTATTATTGCAATGAAAAATGCATTGTGATTAGAATAAGATTCTAAATTAGTTCTAATTGTAAGATTTTAGTTCGCTTAAAATTCTTGATAGTCAGTTTGTTTAATCTATTTGAAATTAATTTTTTTTACTTCATGTATTTGTACAAAAGTTTCTTGTAAAAAATATATTTAAATGGAAAAATTAAAAAATCTATCAAGCAGTATTCAAATTTTACGCTTTCAAAAATGCAAATTTTAGGTTATTCTGTAGCTGCTGGCGATTTTGACGGCGACGGAATAGATGACGTAGTGGCTGGAGTACCACGTGGGAATAATCTCGTTGGTGCTGTTAGTTTTTTCGCATATATTTTGTTAATAATCCCTTAACTATTTATAATAACATCGCTTTTTAAATAATATATTATTTTACAAAACACGTTTTCCATAAATCTAATGCAAAAAACATTGCATATTGAAGAATTTAATTTAAAAACTAAATTTGAATTTGATTATATTCAAATTTTTATTGCGTATTTACCTTAATTTTAGCATAATAAAGTAAAATTTCATATGAAATGCGCACTTTATTTACTTTAAATATTTCTGACTTAATAACTTGAAAATAAATTATTCCCTTGAGAAATTATATTTTTTAGGTTTATATTTTTAACAATAAATTAATTTCACTACGAAATCTTACTGATAAAAATGGACAAAAAGGGCAATTTTTTGGTGCAGCTGTGGCAGTTACAGATTTAAATGACGACGGGTTGGATATTTGAATTTAAAATATATTCAAATTTAAAGATTAAAATTATGTTTAGCACATTTTGTTTTGCATATTTTTATTTAATTATAGCGAAAAATTAATGTTTAAAATACAATCAAAATTAAGTATTTGTGTTATGGAACGGTAATGTGTTGTTGAGACAGAAACAGATGAAAACCAAAATTACATCAAATAACAATGAAGTAAATGATTAATTTGGTTGTAGTTTTAAGCTTATTACAGTTATGATGATGTTATCGTTGGCTCACCATTTTATACTGATTACAAGACAGTAATGGATGTAAAAACTCAAGAACACAAGCCACGTTATGATATTGGCAAAGTTATGGTTTTCTTCCAAGGACCAGATGTGAGCTCGTTTGAATTTTTTATTGACAACAAAAAAGTAAACTTTTACGTGTTTGCAGTTTGTTCAATAAATTTTAGATCTTTACAGATGTTTTTTCTGCTTTTTAAAAGTTTCAAATATGATTCGCACGATTTTATAGAAAAATTTTTTTGCAGTTTTTATGCTCGAAAATTGTATATAAATATCTTTGTAATTATTTGAAAGCTATTATTATTACTATTATCACTGTTACTATCAAAATTACTCTCACAGTCGTATTGTAGCATACAATAACAATAATAATAATAATTATTATTATTATTATTATCATTTATTAATGTTATTATTACTATTATAGTGAATTATACGATAGCCACTGTATAATCTTAAATGAAAACAACAAAAGCAACTGCAATAATTTCTAATAAGCGAGTAATTATTTTGTGTATTCAATTCAAAGAGTATTTTTATTCTGATTAATAATAATTCCAGCATGATTTTCCAAAGTGGGAATCTCTACTGGGACATACTGAGTGGTCACGTTTTGGTCATTCCATTGCAGCTGCTGGTGACTTGAATCAAGACGGTTATAATGGTAATTATTTATCAGCTCATTATTAAATATGTAGCAAAGGATTTAAAATCATTTATAACTTCAAAAGTTTATTTTATTATAAACATTTATTTGGAAGAAAAATGGAAGCAAACTTATTACTAATCACTGAATACTTTGATATTTTGTTAGGCAGTGATGTCTATTTTCAGTTTTGTTTTGTTGCTTTTATTTATTTTCTATTATACTTTTATTTGATAAAGCTTTTGTTTATTCGCTTTCTTACTGCTATCAATTTCATTTGTTTGTGTGTTTCTAAATTGGCAAAAAATTTATAATTTGCTGGAAATCGTTTTCAGCTTGCATTATTCTGTTTTGATATCATATGCTATTATTTTGTGTGCATTATTTAAGATAAGTAAGTGTTTTTGACGAAGTGATATTATTATTGTATTAAACATTTTACACGTAAATTAATGGTAATGCAATTCATTCAGTTTAGAAGTCAAAAATTAGAAACTTAGCGAAAATCAAACAGATCAATTATTAAGGACAGTAAGACAGTAATTATCGTTATTGCGTGAAGAGTTTTCGAATTAATTTGCATGCATCTGTTGAATAACTTGTAGATTTCATTGTTGGAGCACCTTACGATGGTGAGGATGGCGGAGGTGCAATATACGTATATCATGGAGCTAAAAATGGTGTACGTAAGGAACCAACACAAAAAATTGAAGCGCATAAAATAAATTCTGGGTTGAAAGCATTTGGATTTTCACTTGCAGGTGGCAAAGATATCGATAAAAACCAATATCCAGGTAGTATGTTAAAAATCAAAATTAATAGTAAGAAGCATTTTTTAGCATATTATTGTTATTAATAAAAAATTGGCTGCACTTTTACGTCTAATTTCTCTAACAATCAAGTCTGAAGTAATGAAAATAATTGCAATTAATTATAGATATTGCTGTTGGAGCATATCAAAGTGCCCATGTGGTTGTCTTTAAAACAAAACCAGTAGTAACAGTGAAAGGATCATTGATTGCAAGTAAAAAATCGATAAATCTCGAAGATAAAACTTGTCCAACAGAATTTGGAATGATGGCATGGTTAGAAATTACTTTTGACAACGCGTATAAAATTTGCATAATTCAATAATTCTTGAAAGAATTATCGTCTGAAATAAATCACTATCTTCTGTGTAAACAAAAAATTTCACAAAATTACAATTAATTAAATTTTAAGTATTGCTGCAAAACGATTCATCCAATAATTTTAGTAATCAAGTAAAGCTGTGCATGGAATATGAAGGCAAAGGTCAATCTCCCCCAAACATTGATCTGAAACTTATCGTTCAACTTGATTCTAAAAAAACTATTACACCTCGAGCGTTTTTCAGACGACGAGATTTAGTCAGTTATATGATATCATAATAAATACTGCAATAATTATTATCAGTATAACAGTTTTGGTAGTATCAATCGTTTGTTACTGCCATACTTCAGACCCTTACTTTTTATAATATTTTTAAAATATTATTAATTAATTACATAACTTACCTCTAATTTACAAAATAGTTTCCAACAAGCTTTCGCCTAATTTTTAAAAATTTGAAAGTATTTCTGGTTTTATGAGATTAAAAATTTCAAATAATAAGCAATGATAGCATTTTTCCACGTAATTTTCAATGTAACATCAGCCAACTTTTTTTATTCTACCTCGCATTAACTAACTTTTAAATTACTTTAATTGACACGTTAACATTTTATACTTTAAGAACAATAAGCGGAACACAAAAGTTCACAGGAAATCGTCATCTCGTGATCATCCAGATATCATTGAGCAAACTGTGAATTTACGAAAAGGATATGAATTTTGTGATATTTATGATTTTTATGTTTCGGTAAGTTTTCAGAATTAAATACATTGAAAATTGATATCTTTTCAAATTCAAATTTAACAATTACTAAGGTTAAACTTTTTTATTCAGTCGAAAAATTTAAAAGTTTTTATTAGAGTTGAGAGTAAAGAAGTGCTAATAGAATTTTTTTGATTATTTTTAGCGATTTTCAGGACACAATTCGTGATAAGCTCAGCGCTATTCATGTTATAGCAAATTACAGTTACGAAGAGCGCAAATCAGGCATTTCAACTTCCGGACACTTAGAACCAGCCTTAGACACTACTGTACCTTTGGCTTTTGAAGTTGAAGTAAACCATTACGATTTTTTTATTAATTAACTAATTAATTAATTAAGTTTTACTTAAGTGTTTTGCAAAAATTTATAGCTTCCGATTGATAAAAATTGTGGCCCAGACGAGAAATGCATCCCAGACTTACAAGTGCATGCTATCTCGTAAGTAATACACTTTTTTCAGTAATCTTAATCTTAAAGTAGCAATTATTACAGTTTAATTATTTATTTTATACTATCGTATTATAATACTTAGTATCCTTATTAAATTTACTCATTATATTACTAATTTGTAAATTATCGAATAGCTGCGTTTGAATTGTCAAATAGCCTAGAGAAATTAGTAACTATTTTTAAAATATGAGTAAATGCTAATCGTCATTGGAATTAATAATCAGAATTTAACAATGTCTCAAGTTTTTACTTTGTTATCAAAAAGTTGTCATTGTTCTAATTGTTACCACAAGAATATTAGTTACTATTTCATTTATATAAGCTGAAAATTTTGTCTTAATTTGTTAAATACAAAGTACTGAAAAGTATAAAAAGTTGATAAATGAAAAAGTAATGGATTCTAGAAACAAAAAAAAGTTTACGCTTGGCGCAGCTGACCAATCATTAATTGTGAACGTAAGTGTTGTGAATAATGGTGAAGATTCACATGAATCTCAATTTTACATTACTATACCGCCTGGTTTTGAATATGGTGGCGTGGAAAATCATGCTACACAAGTTAGTTTACAGATTTATATTGAGCGTGTCTCTACAATATAGATTTAGTTTTAAATAAATTGATATAGCTCCTAGAATTAAGATTAAATCATGTGACATGAGTTGCAATTCAAATCAGTTCAAGTAATTTTTTAAATTTTTATTCTTAATTTACTAAGTGATTGAAAATTTTTATATGTAGACACTATCAAGTGCTATAAACTTAATTCATGATGCGTTAATGCAATTCTTCAATCACATCACAGCAACCGATCAGCTGTTCACCTCAAGGTAAAGCAGGCAAACACGAGGAATACATTTTTGCATGCGATATTGGTAATCCTTTAGCAGGAAATAGTGAGGCGAAATTCGGATTTCGGTTGACAGGAACTGAAGTTGATGCTTCTAATGATGTAGAGATTAAGATGTTCGTCAATAGGTAAGTGTGATCTGTTTTTGAATTAGATCTTGTTTATCTGATTCGTTACTCTATCCAGAAAACATTTTATTGTATTCGATTGTAAGACTTTCAAAAAAAAGAAGTGGCGATTTGTACTGTTTCGATAGCTGCAATCTTTTTTAACGATAATAAAATAGTAAAGTCATTAAACTTAAAAAAATACTGTTATTATTTTTCTAAAGTTAAAATTTTAATTATTAAACTCATAATTTCTTACTATTGTGATAATAATTTGTTTAAATTTTCACACTAATTTTTTTACAGTTCAAACGAAGAAGCTTTTGGTCATACCACTGATAATAAGCTAACATTGAAAGTTCCAGTAGAGATAGAAGCACAACTTTCTTTAGTCGGTCGATCAACTCCCGAGCAGTTAGATTATTCTATCCGAAACAGAACTCCATCTGATGCTATTTTTGATTCTGAAATTGGTCCTGTAGTCAGTCATCTATACCAGGTTAATACCACTATTAATGCATAAACTGTGCTCAACACGAGCCAGAATGATTCGTCTCAGCAGCAACTCAAGCCAAATATTTTACTTCTTTACTTACACAGTTATCAAGTTTGAACTTTGATAATTTTAGTGAGAGTTTGTATTTCAGTCATTTTATTGCGTTATTATTGCTATAACTTTAAGATTTCGATGATTAAAAGTCATAAATTACTCCTCAAATTATATAATTAATCACTTCTTATTATTATGATGACGATGATAATGATAATAAGACAGTGATGAAAAGATATAATCATTTAATATTAAACTATTAAATTTCTTCATATAGTTTGCATTATACTGTAATTGCCACTCAATTTTTTTTTCAAGTAATATAAAATTTAATAGCATGTAAACAAATGCTTCGCATTTTACTGCTGTCTTGTTTATTATTTTTGTACTAAATAAGCTTAATATGTTTTGGTATATATTTGATTTTTGTTAAGGTAATAAATCGGGGTCCAAGTGCAATCAGTGGTGCTTCTTTGGATATTATTTGGCCAAGTTTTGCTGAAAATGGCAAACATTTATTATATTTGATTGATGAACCACAGGTTAATGATGCTGATAAGGTCAAATGTCGGGTAAAACAAGCACAAAATGTCAATCCAGACAGTTTAACGGTAAGTAAATAGTTTCCTTGTACATATATATATATATATATATATATATATATATATATATATATA